>JARJCQ010000156.1:0-112447 GCA_029281465.1 Mycena epipterygia | reverse complement strand
GAATGATCCGGTCCACACATTCGACTGGCTACTCCCAGCGATTCTCGGAAAACTTCCCGTTCCCCTTTATTTCCACTGGGGGAACATTACGAACAAGCCGACCTTCCCCGTCCCGCAACCATTGAAAGACAGAGGCCTCTTTCCCAATGCTGATGAAATCACGTATCTTTCCGGGCTCCCAGGCAAAGTCGCCTTCAGTCCCTGGCGCCAAGGGTCCAATGGGAGGATGTATTCCCAGAGGGACAGTCATCCCTACGTGCGACGGCCAGCAGTCACGAACCCCAGCACTCTATCGGCAACTGAGACTCTATCCGCAGACGAGACTCTATTGATACGAGACGAGATCATGCCATGCTTTCCGCACCCGGAGAAGAACAGCGGCACCAACTCTACGGCGAAGATATTCACACTTTTATTGCTCGTCGGCAGGCTCGCAACGAGCAGCTAGCCATGATGAGTGAGACGCCTAAAATGAGGCAGGAGCGCGCAGGAGCGCACTTGCAACGAGAGGCACATGCGGCGAAAGGCGGACCGCCAGGGAGGAAAGGAGCACGAGTTTTTGTCTGGGAGGAGGAGAGGGGATTCTTCATACGCCGAGCCATCAACCGACGACCTCGCAGCTGACATGTGGAGTGAATTTACTCCCAACCAGCGCGTGTATGACAGTTTCCAGAGGCACTGGGACCTATGTATAGCGCTCGCCCCGGATGAGGAGCCCGAGGACTCCGATGATGAGGACGGCGCTGAATTCTCGTCCTTCCCGAGCATTCAAGAGGGCCTCCTCCCCCTAGAACCTGCTGGGGAAGTCTTCACAGAGGAAGATCTGAAGCAATGCCACGCCTTGGAGGCCGGCGAAATTATTGATACTAGCCAGCCGGCGTATGAACCGTATCTTGAAATATCCGAGGTTCCCCGCACACGTTTCGGATTCACCGAGCTCGTTACTTCCACGAACTACACAAAGCCGCCTCTCGAGCTCAAGGCAAGTCTCAAGTCACTGGGAGACGAGCAGTGGCCCGGTTTAGATGAACCACGATATCAGCATTTGCGGGTTTTCTTGGCTTACTTGGAAAGCGCCAAGTCTATCAACGACATACCGAGCGAGCTGCTTGATCTACGACAGGCGGGAGCAGATGTGGCTCTGAAGTCGAACTGGGTCGTCAATGTTCGGCAGGAATACCTGAGTGGCTCGTTGTTCTACATCCTCACTCCCAAAGACTTTTCGTCGGAAGCCTCCCCCGATATATCTTACTCACCAGTGCTGCGACAACACTACAAATCATTCGCATGAGATGGGGTCCCAATCCCGAGGAGATCATCTTCCATCTCCTACAACTCGGCGTTGAGTTTCGACTTTGCATCCGAAATTATGTTGGGATGCAGCCTCAGCTCCCCCTCCCGTCGAGATTCTCTGGTCTGGGTTACCGTCGCCCTGGCTACAAGCCTACTCCTGTCGACCATGGTGTTTATGAGATGCTGCTTCGGCGCTTTTTGGAATCTCCTCGCGGCCGTGCCGCTCTTTTTGCGGGTGGTATTGTCGGGCGTTTGGCGAGGCTGATCGTGGACGAGGAACTTGCATCTTTGGGCCCGAGCCACGAAGTTTTTGCAGCCGGCGTTCGTTTGTGGGATGGCCAAAGTTCGACGGCCTACTGGGATGATGCCCTTACAGATGAAGACATAGACCTTATCTGTGGGGTGTACGAGATTGCAACTGGTGCGGTTAAATAATGATACCTAACTTTCTTTCTGATAATTTTTAGGCCGCGTCAATAAGAAAACTGATGATCCCCAGACGCAGAGATGTTCCTGGTGGCCCAGACCTAATGCGTTTAGCCTCTCCGGGTTGAATACGGGGTGGTGGTCACCAGAGTGCGAGCGGTGGTTCCTCCAGCGCCAAGCAACAATCAAGAGTGGAATGGCGAAGCTTCACACGCAGACAGAATGGAAGAGTGTTATCCGCTACTACAAGAAAGCCCGCGAGGTCTCAATGGCTAATGAAGGGTTGCTGCGCAGTTCTTGAATACCGTGATATAGACATGAACTATTAACGGACTGCACATTATTAACTGTACCATTTACTTTTGTTTACATACTACTACGAATATCACTGCCGCGATCTATTGATCATGAGAGCCGCTTATGCTGAAATTAAATCGGGAGATTCTGAAATGAGCCAGGAAATTTTGGGGTTCCAGTTCTCGTGTCGGCAAATTAATGTTTCTGGCTCACGAGAGCCTTTCCGTAGAGGTGAGGGCTCCGTCTCGTTCCTTTTTTATTCACTCGACTCTGCCCGTGTTTGGGGTTGAGCTGGGTATAACCAACGGTTGGACCCAGTTCAAAGGCGTGCGTGCGGCAGGGGAAACCCTGCCGAACCGGCACTCGGGCAGACCCTTCGTGAAATGCGAACGGGACTGAACGAAACAAGGCGTGGGTGGGTGGGAGCAGAAAACGGTTGCGGCTCGGGTTCGCCTAGAGCCCGCGAGTCGTGGACGTCTGCGTCTACGAGTCGCTTGTTCTGGCTGCCGACAACAGCACTTTGTTGCTGTTTGTCTGCGGCCTTCGGCCTTCTCCGAGCCGGCGGCTCTCTACCAGAAACCTTGCATCTCCTTCCTCATCCTTCGTCGTATATCCGTTCACCGGTTGAGGACTTATAAAAATATAATTATCTATCATAATACATACAAAAATCGGTAAGAGAAAGCTACAGGAAGTGTCTCGTAATATATCCAGTCCTAGAGGAGCCCTAAAAAATCGCAGATGCATCCATCGTCTGGCCGTGCACCCGGATACGGTAGAGACATGTATATTCGTCCATACCCCAGTTGCCCTTCACCATCAGCACGACGACACCGAAGTCGATGCTAAGGCTCCTGATCTCCGCGTCGATGGGGAATGTCTGAATGTTATTTGAGGAGTGTATGTCGTACTGGAAGGATGCGATACGAATGTATTCTGGGAACTTCGGGAGCGTCTTGGGACGCGCAAGCTCGTGCTCGCGCCGCTGGGTCATTTCAGCCCGCCAAGCCTCGAGTTTAGCGACATTGTCCTGTCCTTCGACGAGAGCCCAAACCTCCATATCTCTCGGTGCACTCTTCCGCCTGCTGACTGCGACCGCACTTGCCACATGATCGATGGTAATGTCCTCGATGTAAATCGGGGCGGCAAGCACGATACCGAGTTGACCTTGCGATCCTGCGAAGGGCCAGCAATGGCCATCATGAATGTCGTAGTGGAGGGCAGTGACAGGTGGACGTCCAGCGAGGACGACATTGCCAGTAAAGTAACTAAAAATCCTGTGATGTAGTGTCGATTGACGCAGCGTAAATGTTGGGCTGGTGAGGGATGGGATAACGGAGGCGCCGCTGGAATGTAAGGCAAAATCGGGGCGAGCAACATCTAGTCGGGGTTGAAACGCCTTGAGGAACAGCTGCAATGCCTCGAGATCCTGCCCGAGGCTGTTGGGCTTGGAGTTCGCGGCAGCGTGAGTCACTTGCGCCTCTAGGACTCCAATCTTCCCCGCCAGCTCTGCGTTGAGGCGTGCTTCCGCCGTTATTTCGCTCCGGGTGCGCTCGTAATGCAACGAGAGTCCAGAGAGAGCACCCTCCAAGCGTTGTAGCCGCTCTACATTTAGGCGAGCCTGGCTTTCTCCTTTGCTCCGGGTGCGCTCAAAATCTAGAGAGATTCGAGAGAGCGCTGCCTCCATGTGTTTCCAGCGCTCAACTGACTCGATGCTTATCGCTGGAGCCTCAGCCGCCTGCAACAGTTTGACGGCGCCTCGCGGTGCGAGATCGAAAATCGCGAGGAAGAGGAGTAACATGAGGGCGATGATGATCGGGGACATGAACAGAGGAGTCCGTAGCCAACAAAGAATGAGCCGAAAAGGTGTGAAGCAGAAGAACGCTATAGCCCGTATGGCCTGGAAAAGGACGCCGCCCACCATCTGGACGAATGTCCACAGCCAACAAAGACAGAGCTGGAAGAAGAAAGCTGTGACCCGTATGGGCTGGAGAAGGACGCCGCCCACCATCTTGACAAACGTCCACAGGAAACGAAGGAAGAGCCGGAAGGCTGCATGTGCGGTGGTGCAGAAGAATGAATAAAGAGAGGCAACTATTGGAAATCGCGGTCGACGGTTGTTATCCCCCAAACACCGGTCCTCGGCGGGCAGACCAGAGAAGGAATCTGCCTGATATCTGCTCGGAGGAGCGGCGAAACGGTAGCTACTTGATCGGGACTGGTATTCGTACTCGAGGGAGGTACTGTGTGAAGGGGGCCTTGGGAAACGATTGAGGCGAGTGCGCCACGCATTATTGGGCAGCATGCCTGTAGAGTGGTAGGATGAAAGTGGGGAATCGAGAAGGTAGGTTCTCTTTGTTCACGTTCGTGTAATACAAATACGCAATGCCGAGGTGAGAGGGGCTTGTAGCTGTCCAGCCCAAGGGTCCCTGAGGTCGTAAGAGGTTTCTGGGCGGAAATCAAGGTCAGTCAAAAAATCTACCAATTTTAGAGTAGTATCGCACCAAGTGTTTCAGCACTAACAAAGAAGAAAGTGATTCGAGTCGGGATAGCGGATCCGGAGTCGGGATAGCCACAAGTAATGCGCGGCGAGGGCGGTCGATCTCGGTCGCAAGGATGCACAGCGTATCGGAGACAAACAACGCGTGCGGGCTCGCGGGGAAACAGGTGTGGCTTCAGACAAAGACAATATGCTGCAGATGAGGTAAGTTACCCGTGTATAACGCGAGCAAGTTACGTGGGATGCGAGGCGATGAGGTTCACCGAAAAACGAGGCAAGTTACTGGCGTCAACGCCAGTAAGTTACGCGGGGATGTGGGGGACGGAAGCAGAATCGATGTCAAGCCCAAAGCGGATGGCACCACGGATCAAGGGATGCATAGGGTTAGGGTTATTCAAGGATCAATGATCGCATATGCTTGGCCTCCACCTCCATCCTTGCCACAACTGACCGGCGTTTTACGTTGGTCACTTGCCTCCTTTTCCAGTTGCAAGCCCATAACTTACCAACGTATACGCTGGTAACTTACTTATCCACCATGTGCTCGTTGTCGCCGTCATCAGCCGTGTTGTATCTTCAAGTCTTGGCTATCGCCGCGTCCTTATCACCACACCGCAGCGCCTGGAATGCACCCCTTGGACCCCTCTCTCTGCGCGCGTGGGGAGTCTGTCTCAACTCTGTCAATGACGCGGCGGTCAATGAGCTGTGGATCGCCGATTTTGAGGTCGGGCTGGTGCGTGTCTCCTCCTTTTCGATATGGGTGTAGTCGGCGCTACGCGGACGGAGGCGCCGAGCGACCTCTCCAAGAGGGGACGCTCGTATCCACCGCTCCCGCTACACGTCCAGGGCGCGCGCGCGCCTCTAAAATCACTGATAGTCACCAAGTCCGTGCATTATAAGTAAAGCGCTAAATATATTCTGTCTACATAGATTCAAGCTATCAATATACAATTGCATCCTTCCACTAGCACGGGTAAGACGGCCTAGGCTGGCGGCGTCGCTTCACTACAAAGTTGCGTGTGCCTGTTTCGCGAGATAACAGCCTATTCGTCTCCTCGGTGAGTTTCCATGCTGCACGGATCTCCGCGATTGTGTGCTAGATATATGGTAAGTTGCCAGCTGAGCGCGATCCAGGAACTTGAATAGTGCGTACCATCGACACGTCTTCATCAGTGGCCTCGGCGACCACCGCCTCCCTCTGCGCCTTGAATGTACCAACCTCGGCAGTCTCAACGACTAGCGGACACTTCTCCTCCATAATCGGGTGCTAGATACATGTATAAGTGAACAGCCGAACGATGTAAGAACTGAGCTAGTGCCTACCATCGTCGCATCCTTGTCAGTGACCTCGGTGACGAGGGCCTCAGTCTGCACGCCGACAGAAATCGTGACACTCGAGCGGACGTGGTTCAGATTCGCCATGGGAGGAAAGAAGAGACCTATCAATTCGGGGTTGTAGTCTAGAGGTAAATGGGACTCATATATATATGCGGGGAGAATAAAGCAAATTTAAAGATGAAAGCTGATTGCGCAGAGCGGAAAACAAAAACAAACGCACTGCCAGGGTTCGCAATCCAAAGGATAAACAAAACTACATTGCGCAAAGCGGAAAGACCAAGGGTACAGAATAAAACAAAGGTACGCGTCATGGAGTTCGTAATCTAAAGGAAACAAAACTGGATTGCACAGAATGGAAAGACGAAGGGTAAAAGATAAAACAAAGGTACGCGTCAGGGTTCATAATCTAAAGGAGAAACAAAACTATCGGAATTTCAGATCTCTTAAATTGTTGCCCCGTGCCCAGACCTTAAGATTGCGAAGGGCAACATTCTTGCAACGACGGGAAAGGACTCTGTAGGCAGAAGTCCCAATCTATATAACGTATGTGAGTCAATATATGGGCGTTATAATGCCTGGGAAAGACGTACAGCAGTGTCGCGTGCCCAAGAGAGCATCGCAGCGGACATTTTATCTGACTAATGACGCCCAAGAGTAAGCGGTAGAAACCAGATACGGTCACATAAACTCACGGAAACGACTGGTTTGACAGGAATTTCAGTCAACCCGCCTACCAGCCTTGCCGCGAACGCGCGTGGCTGTGTGAAGCACAAAAATTTGCGCGGCGGCAGTCGACGGACCCATAGCGGCGCAGCGGCGTCACCCGGGGATCCAGCAAAACGCGCAAGGCGGAGCATGGCGGTTTTCCCGGCGCGGGAGTCGTAGGCGGTCATGGAAAGTAGGTAAACGGGGGCGAGGATTCCCTGGATGCCCTGGATGGTCAGGCTGATGTTCAACCGCAGAGAAAAAAACCTACCTCGATGACGGCCACGAAAATTTCACACATAACCTTCTCGTCGGGCAGAGGGGCGCGTAGTTCAGAGTCCGGATTGATGTCGGTGGCCGCGATCCATCGGTCCAGTGCGCTGTAAGGGGCAAGACGAACGGCGCGCACGGGGCGCAGAATTGTAGGTCGAGAGAAAGGGAGGGTGCGACGATTGTGTTTAGTGACGGCCATGGAAGCGACTTTGGATGTGAAAATTTGGAATTAAGGTTAGTCGTTTATATGAGAAAGAGAAAATACAAAGACCGGCTAATTATAAACAGGTATCGTAGATCGAGATCGAGATCACAAAAGTATCGCGACCACAAAGGTATCGCGACAAGGGTATCGATCGCGACAAAGGTATTGATCGCGCCAAATTTAAATGTAATGCTATCGATAGCATCAATATCAATGTAAAGGTATCGTCGCATAAAGGGATCGGATTTCAGAAGACAGGGACGTATGCCGAGAGGGCCATCGATGGTGAACAAAGCAAAAAAACAAAAGTGGGTGAGCAGCCGTCGAAATACGAAACTGGCGCCAGTATTGGTCGTGAAACGATCAACAGTGGTGGAGAGGATTGGAGAGGAGACGATGATGGGATCATGATCATGATCACAATCGAATTTTGACATCCATCATCCATCAGTGGCGGTGCCTCCACTTTTGACTTCCCCGCTCATCCTCTCAATCCCAAGAACTCACTGGCGTTTTACGCTGGTGACTTACTCCGTGACTCAATGGCGCTTTACGCTGGTAGCTTCTTACTTACCAGGCTATACTCTCGTAACTCCCGGACCTCTCGAACCGAACGACCCATTCCCCTTCATCTTTGTCAAGATGTCATTCCTTTGTGCGCTCATTTCCCTTCCATCTTTATCATTGTCATTCTAGTTATAACTGCAGTTGTCTCCTCCCATCCCAGCCACCAACGCACCCACTACCGCACTTCATTTATATACATGTCCGACGACGTCCCGATGTCCGAACCCAGTCCTTCCAATGCCTAACCCCCGTCCATTCCAATCCTAACCCCGTCCATTCCAATCCTAATCCCGTCCCTCCCAATCCTAACCCCGTCCATCCATCCTAATCCGTCCTCCAACCTACCCGTCCCTCCCAATCCTAACCCTGTCCCTCCCAATCCTAATCCCGTCCCTTCCGATCCTAATCCCGTCCCTCCCAATCCTAACCCCGTCCCTTCTAATTTCCCGTTTTCTTTCTTCCCTGGCTGGGGTCGTCCTCCCTCTGCTGGCCAGAGCGCCCCCCAACCCGGTCCTTTGGGCCAGAGCACTCCACCACCCAGTACGGGCCAGGGCACGCCTCCTTCGCCTCCGCCCGCTGCGGGGTTCAAGTGTCGTCGCACAGACGAGGACCCAGACGATGATCCAAACCATACGACGAAAAAATCGAAAAAATCGAAGAAATCGAAGAACGACGGGCCGAAGGACTGGAAAATCGCCCGTCTTGACGTGCCAGACGTAGCAAAGGGTTTACAGGTGTGTTAACCAGCTTTTTCCTTGCGCGACTTTAACCAACATTCCGCTTCAGAAAGCGTTCCACCTCCACATCCGCGTTTCCATGAACCTTCTTTCACAGTCTGCTGTCCCGCGCCGTCTCTCCGACTCGGAAATGGCCCCATTCGAGGCACGTTTTTCTTCCGCAAACGACATTAACGCCCAGGTCTCCCACCTCATCTCCACCGCCATACCACCCTCTACCAACGTGTACAAAAAAGTCTCGGCATTCTTGAGCAGCGCCCAGGCGATGGATAGCCAGATAGCCAGAGATGCCAAACGAATTGGTGACCACCATCTGCTCGTTATCTTCAATGCCATTGCCAACGCTGGTCTTCACGCATTTGCACCCGACGTTTTCGGCAACGTAGAGTCTATGTACAACCTCCTCCACGAGCATGTTGCCATCCACACCTTCCGCTCTGTTGCTTCGGCATGGGCATACTCCTCACTCTGCCCGGTCACCACTCGCTTGCTCAACAACTACAATCTACTGTGTAGCTTTTACCGGAGCTTCGTATACGGATATTTGCGGGAGCTGGCTCGCAAAGAAGACCTGGTTCCAGGCCATGTGGTGCAGTCCATCGCGAACAATAACACCTATCGGTGTCGGGAGGAGGTGTGTTTTGTTTCGTATCCTCTTATCTGCTTCTGGCTCATGTGTGTTAGCTTCTTGGCTTGCACGCTACACAAATTGCCGACGACTGCTTCAGCATACCCGTTATGCGCTTGGTAGCAGAGACCGACTGCCATTCTGACGACGAGGAGCCTGCTCCTGGCTCCAGAGAATACCGGATTCACGAGAAGGAGGGACGCGATGCCGCTGTCCCTAATTTCTTCAGGATCATAACGACGAGGAGTGAGGCGAGCAGATTAAGCGCACGCAGGAGGGGACGATGGTATTTACAATTTACTTCTGCTTCTTCAATAACTTATGGTTATCGGTTGGCACAGGATCCAGCACACACGTGTACCGGGACTCGAACCTTCCAAAATCTCTCGCACACTGCCGATAAAGGTCCCAATCGATTAATTTTCGCCCGAGTTCTTCAACAGCTTGTCCGTGCGGCAACGTGCGGCCTACATGGGCAACGGGGTGGCCTTGCCCATCGCACATTACTACCAAATGTGGGCGGATATCGAACAATGGAAGGGTCTAGCAACAGCGGACTTCATGGCCCGGTACGGCAATGCCAAACTCGCACTCTACAACCTTCCGACAGTGGCTGAGCTTGCTCGGCTTGAATCCAATGACGCGTCGCTGGACGATGACTAGATTTTGCCTCTCGTTACATTTTTTTTACGCTAGTATTCGACCTTGCGGATAATTTGCGAATGTACTCCCTAGATCTTAATTAATTACCTTCATTTTCTAATTTCCTTTGACTGATCAAGTTAAGTTTCTCAACTGGTGCTTCACAATGGGCAACCGGGACGTACTCTAAGACTTATACTTAGTTATCCAGCCTCGAATCCGTCGCTGGCTCTCAATGGATCGCGGCAGTAATCTTCGTATTATTATGTGCAAAGAAAAAAAATGTTCATGTACGTATCGCGGCATCCAGATTAAATAGGAAGCATGGACTCGCAATTTACCTGACGAATTTTATCTGCGAACAAATGTGGGGGCGGCTTCAGACAATACGCTGCGGACGAGGTACTTGAGTTGGCGGCGATGTGGGCAATAAGGTTGAGATGGGGTGCTGAAAGACAAGGCAAGTTACCGGCATCAACGCCAGTAAGTTACGCGGGGATGTGGAGGACGGAAACAGAATCGCAGAGTCAATAGACGATCGCGTAAGATCAATGGCTGTGCACGCCGGTCCGGGTACCGACACTCAGCTCACATGATCTGCAGCATGCTTTTGTCGTAACTTTTTACTCCCGTCCCCCATCCTGGTAACTTGCGAGCATTTTATGCACGTAACTTACCTCTCCTTCACACCGACTGTTTCCCTCTGCCATGTCCTCTGACCTCGACAATGAGCTCCTCAACCTCGTGGGTGGCACATCCCTCGACAAGGAGGAACAAAATAACAAGCGGATCCGGAGTCGGGACGGGTCCACTATAAGCAAACCGCAATCATCCAAGAAACGCAAGGTGATCGCAAGGTGAGTATGCGACTGCTCGTTCTGGTCCTTAGCTTTTTACACTGCGTTAGTTCGAGTGAGAATGATGACCAGTCGGAGGAGCTCTACCCTCTGGACAACAAGTATCTGAATGAGGCAGACCGCGAGATATGCGTACACTTGGTGCACCAGCCACTTTTTGTCACTGACATCCACCCAGGCTGCTAGGAAAGCCGGAGATTGAGTGGGAGGAGATATTGGCAGCGCATCTCGACGAGATGGAGCGCATTCGTGACCAAAAGCACATCCGCAAGATCCTCACGGACAGGGGTAAATCTAGGGACAATATAAAGGAGGTGGGTACCATGTACTCTCTGGTTTCCTCATCTGACCTGTGTAGATGAGAGGCGACTTGTCCAATCACTCGCACGAAGGTGCATCCTCTCCTGTGATGTCAGATTCGGAATCGGAGGACGGCCAGATCAGCAAGCCCGATCTAGAAGATGAACACATCTTTGGAATACCCAAGCCTGCCCTTGACAACCGACTACCTGCAGAAAATTGCCTTGACACATGATGCGTTGGCGAAGTACTGTACATTGCCTTGGTTCGAGAAGATTGCCACCGGTGAGCAGCATCACCCGCGCTGAACAACTGACCCATTCAGAGTAGGTGCCTGGGTGCGCTACTACCTCGGCAGCGAGGAAGGCCAGTGGATTTACCGCATATGCGAGATCAAGGGTCGGTATCCAGTCCCTTTCCCTTCTTCCTGCTGACACAGCACAGGCTTTTCCACCACCAGCCAGCCATACAAGCTCGGTGACCGGATGACGGACCACTTGTTTGAGCTCAAGCATGGGGATGCAGCGAAGATTGGGCAGATGGACAATACCTCCAGCGCTCCCTGGACCGCCTATGAGTTCAAGCGCCTCGTCGACACGTGTGCCACGCAACGAGTGCCCATGCCCACACGCAAGGACGTCGACGAGCACTTCACCGAAACGCAGGAGCTGATCACCAGACTTGTCACGGAGGTGCGCCCCCACCCCCACCCCTTCCCTTTCGTTCTGCGCCGCCTGCTAACCGTAATTCCTGCAGATGGACATCAACGACATGGTCACGCGCTGGTACCAACTCGTCGCGCAGGGCACGCCCGTGACGTCCATTGTCGCGGAGCGCTCACGCCTCATGACGCAGCTCACACTGGCCCAGCGCCGGCAGGACTGGACCGAGGTCGCTGCGATCGATGTGATCGATGCGCAACTGACGAAGGTCGAGGCCCCTATGGGAAACGTGCCGGACGACCGCCTCGCAAGGGTCAACGAGCGTAACCGCAAGGCAAACCTGGAGGCCGTGCGCTGCACGGAGGTTTTAGAGGCGAAGTGTAAGTGCCGTGAGCGGAAGAACCGCGGGAAGGCCGGGGCGTCTGTGCCAGAACTGCGCACAGGCAGTGTGTCATCTGAGCTTACCCCAACAGTGAAATCGTTTGACGAAGCAGCACTCATCGATTCCATCGAAGTCGACCTGGGGGACTTTTAATTTACATGGTCTCAGGCGCCCTATTATACTCGAAATTGATTATACTCGTAGTATGTATACTACATTCAAATGTATTATATTTCTAATTACTCATACAAGCTATATGCATACTACGTTCAAATGTATTATAATTTTAATGAAACAGAGTCAAAAGTGGATAGCACCGCCACTGATGGAGGATCAGCATGATCGATGGCGATGATTCGATGATTCACCATCTCCTGATCCTCTCCACCATGACCACTGTTGATCGTTTCACCAATACTGGCGCCAGCTTCGTATTTCTCACTGCAACTGTACCTCCTACGTTGGTTTGATACTTTTATGCTACAATACCTTTTATATTGATACCTGATACCTTTGTCGCGATCGATACCTGATACCTTTGTTGCAATTGATACCTGATACCTTTGTCGCGATCGATACCTTTATACCTTTGTGAGCGATATCTTTGTCTCTATGAGTTCTCCTTCTTATAAAAGACTCACCTTAGTTTCTAGATCTGCACATCCAAAGTCGCTTTCATCATGGCCATCACTAAATCTACTAAATCTACTCCTCGCAACCTCCAATTCTCCCGACCTACAATTCTGCGCCCCATGCGCACCAGTCGTGTTGCCTCTTATGACGCACTGGACCGTTGGCTCGCAGTCACCGACATCGATCCGGACCTGCAAATTAAAACCCCTCTGCCCGACGACAAGGCTATGTGCGAGGTCTTTGTGAGCGTCATCGAGGTCCGTTGATTCTGTTTTTTCTCTGCGCTAGAATGTCAGTCTGACCAGGTTCACGCAGGGCTTCCTCGGCACGATACATAGACTTTCTTTGGCAGTTTACCATCCCTACGCCGGAGAAACCGAACTCATGCACATCGCGCGTTTTGTTGGATTTCCCGGTGACGCCGATGCACCGCTCTGGACCCGTCAACTCCCGCCCAGTCGACTTTTGTGCTTCTCACAACCACGAGCATTCGTGGCAATGCTAGTAGGGGGGATGACTAACATACTCTATTCCGTGAGTTTATTTTACCTCATTTCTGGTTTCTACCACTTACCATGGGTGTCATCAGTGACATGCCTTCCCTGCACTGCTCTCTTGGGCACGCGACACTGCCGTACATGTTTCCGAGGCGTGACGCCAGGGTTGTATATTGGACTCACACACATGTTATCTAGATCGGGACTCGGGGCCACAAACTTCTTTCCCATCGTTGCAAGACTGTTGCCATTCATAAAATCAGGGTCTGCGCGGGGGGGGGATTTAAGAGGCTTGTAGAAGTACGATCATCCCTTTGTTTTATTTTGCACCCTTCGCTATCACCTTTCATTTTTGCTCTATTCTCTAGATATGCTGCGCGAAGCATTCGCTGGTCGGCTTAATTAAGGACGATAACGCGTCGATGGTAGATTTTGTCCCTCGCTACATTTTTTTACGCTAGTCTTTGACCTTTCAAAAAGAAAAATGTCCGAGAGGAGTAATTAAGAGCACTTTATTCCGCACCCTTCTCTTTAGGTCTATCGAGAATGTTTACATCCTAAGTCTACGAGACGTACGTAGATAGATATCAATTTTGTAAACTTGTAAACATAATCAGTGGCGCTGTTCGGGTCACCATCACCGTCCTCCAGCCACTCTAACTCACCAACGTTTACCGTGGCGATTTAATCTCTCTCTCTCTCTCTCTCTCCCTGCGATCCAAGCCTCACAGCTCACCAGTGTATACGCTGGTGACTTGCTCGTCATCCTTCAAGTCGACTCGCTTTGGTGCGCCAGACAATTTGGTCGTTTACTTGCCGGTACATTATTTTATTCTCGTGTTTGCGTTCACTCACTCGCTTCAGAGCGTCTTGCTCACCTCTTGTTGCAAAACGCCGGCGCCCAGATCCCCAGCTACGAATGCCTCGGGTGTGGAACCAAACACAGAGAATATTATTTCTTCGCGCTGCTGGATATCGCTGGTATTGAAGCTCTCGTCCGGCGGGCCATTCTCACCAGTGGTGGAACTTATCAAAGGTGAGTCCATCTTCCCCTTTGAATCAACTCCTCTTAGTTTGCAACTAGGGTCTTGATTCGTCCTTGATTCGGCTGCATATTTACTTACTTGTACAACTGTATATACTTACTTGTAGAATCAAACACTGCATATACTTACTTGTACAACTGTTTAATATTACTTGTGCTACTTATACTACTAACCTTCTCGATACTCGCTTGTAGAATTAAGCACTTATATTACTAACCTTCCTGAGGCTGTAAACGGGAAAATGAAAAGAAATCGGTGAATAAAAGGGTCAAAGAGGGTGCGTTCATTTCACACTGCTGTGTTAATTATGCTTATGTTACAGCTCTTTGCAGAACTTAGGGCGCGGCTCGATTTTTCCCCTTTTTTGGCACTTTTTTGATGGTTTGGACCAGGACAGCTACCCTGGCCTCAAATCTGGGCCATTCCCCTCGGGAGTATGCTCAATCGATTCTTATTGTAAATACGCAGTTAACCGCCTCCTCAGAATTTTTATATGACACCGAGAACTGCTTTGTGAGCGGCGAAAGCAATTACTTTTGATCATTTTTGATCATTTTTCAGCAGGACAGCTGTTCTACCCTCATTTATCGGTCTTTTTCTTTGGGAATAGGCTCAATCAATTCTTATTTCAAGTGTGCAGTTAACTGCGTCTTCAGATTTACGGCTCAACCTCCAGTACGGCTTTCTGGTGGACGAAATCCCCGGTAGGTCATTGCTTTTGATCACCAGTCAGCAGAACAGCTGCCGTGGCCTCAGATCTTAATCATTTGTTTGGCCTATAGGCTCAATCTCTTCGCCTATTGAATCTGCAGGGCACACCCCCCTTATATTTCACAACTGGCTCCCACGGCGTTTTGCTGGTACAGGAGTTTGCGTTTAAGCAGGTTTTCATGTAGGACAGCTGTGAGGTGCTTTTGAGGCACCTACAAACTATTATTTTGTTGAAATGTCGCACTTTACTCTATTACCCAGTCTACTATACAGCTGTATTAGGATAATACACACTATAGGACGTTCACTGTATGTTTTCTCTGGGAGAAGGTGAAAAACTATAAATTATATTAAATCTGTAATTCTGGATTCTGAGTCGGCAGTTGCCTGCGCAGGGGCAAGACGAGTAAAATGAGCCTATAAACACGGAAGACGGTCAGGGACTGAGGCCGCAGTAGCTGTTCTGCTGACTGGTGATCAAAAGTGATGACCTACTGGGGATTTTGTCTACCAGGAAGCCGTATTGGAGGTGGGGCCGTAAATCTGAGGGCGCAGTTAACTGCGCACTTGGAATACAAATCGATTGAGCCTATTCCCAAAGAAAAAGACCGAGAAATGAGGGTAGAACAGCTGTCCTGCTGAAAAATGATCGAAAAAGATCAAAAGTAATTGCTTTCGCCTCTCACAAAGCAGTTCTCAGTGTCATATAAAGATTCTGAGGAGGCGGTTAACTGTGTATTCGCGATACGAATCGATTGAGCATACTCCCGAGGCGAACGGCCCAGATTTGAGGCCAGGGCAGCTGTCCTGGTCCAAACCATCAAAAAAGTGCCAAAAAAGGGAAAAAATCGAGCCGCGCCCTAAGTTCTGCAAAGAGCTGTAATCATGTCTAGATCTCCCTTCGCTCAAATTTGAAAGGTGTCTAAACGTTTCTCCATTTTATCAAAATTGTCACGTGGCAGATCATCTTATCTATCGCTTATTGATCCGTCCGCTTTTGGCTTCTCATCGATTTTTGCTTCCGTCCCCTACATCTCCCCGCAACTTACTGGCTCTTAAGCCGGTTACTTGCCTCGTTTTTCGGTGAACCTCATCGCCTCGCATTCCACGTAACTTACTCGCGTTATACACGGGTAACTTACCTCGTCTGCAGCGTATCGTCTTTGTCTGCAGCCACACCACCAGCCCGCACGCGTTGTTTGTCTCCGATACGCTGTGCATCCTTGCGAGATCAACCGCCCCTCGCCGCGCATTACTTGTGCCTATCCCGACTCCGGATCCGCTATCCCGACTCGAATCACTTTCTTCTTTGTTAGTGCTGAAACACTTGGTGCGATACTACTTCAAAATTGGTAGATTTTTTGACTGACCTTGATTTCTGCCCAGAAACCTCTTGCGACCTCAGAGACCCTAATTTTCTTTCTTATCCACTACGATGTCGAGCACCTCCCAAGATAACCCTAGCCGCGCGGACGACAGCTCTAACTGGCGCGCATTGCTCCCGCATCTACCTGCACCCTCCACAATCGATCTCAGAGATCTCGTTCACAGCACCACAGCCAATACTGGCCCCTCCAAGGACCCGAAACCTTTTCAGACTACTCTGTCGGATGCGTCAGACTATACGGCTGACTCAACTCAAGATTCGGCACCCAATGCTGCCCTCACGAAATTATTTGATGGGCTGGACCCGAATGTATTCTCCCTGGAACACCGAGCTGTTCTCCACTCCATCCAGGGTGCTCTATCCACTAGTCGTGAATGCCTGCTGAGTACTACAGCCATCCTGATTGATCAACGCAGTATGGTCCACACCACCCGCGAGGCCCTTATTCATTTCCGCAACGAAATACCGGCTCGAATCGTAGCTCTCGCCGACGAGATGGACATCGAGCACGCCAATGTTGAAACTGTAATCCAAGCCAACATACGTCATCTCAACGAACTCGGGGAATCTGAGGCCAATGTCGCGAGTATTCTCAAGGCCATGGGCGCCACTGGACTGCACACTGTTCCCGTCCCCCCGTTGCCCATCATAACGGAGTTTGACCGCCGCGCCTGCCTATTGGATGACAGCAAACGGCCGGCGGCCGCAGCCTTCGCCTTTGATGTCATCGATAAGGTGCCGTCCAGTGACCTCGCCGTGCTTACTGCGCGCCCCGCCAAAACCGCCCGGTTTGGAGACCAGACCAGTTTACCGATGGGCCCTCGTTACTAAGCCGTGGAGAACATCGGACTCCTTTCGTCTCACTATCCTCAAGACGCTACTTTGCGGTAGCACCCTTCAATGGTTCATAGACTACGTAGATACCCCATATTCTCTATCACTATGATATGTATCAAATTATCTCTCCGGCCCATGCTTGGAATAAAATCTCATTTATGCCTAAGGTGTTTGCCCAGTCCCGTTAAACTTCAGTGACGACACGACAAAATTTCCTTTTTGGGTTAGTAGCAGTTGTTTTGACATATTTCTGTCGCCGACGAAATAGCGTCAAAAATAGAATGGTCCGTGGGACCAGGGAACAAAAATTTATCAATGCCTTTGTGTAATGCCGAACTGTTGATTTACATAAGCATCTATGAATCACATGGCATGTAATTATTTTGAAACTCAAGTAACTACATATTCTTTCCGTCCTCGATTGAGGGCCCAACATACCAGAAGTACTTTCCTTCTAATTCCATAAGTGTCTCCTTGAGTCTCGTATGTCGTCAAGTGAGAAATGATATGTTCCGGCTCAATAATAACCATAGCACTTGATGGTTCCACTTCCACGATCTTCGACATGAAGCGAGGGTATAATGTGGAATCATAGGGTGTTCCTGCTAATTCTTCTTGGTCCAGTTCACGATGAGGTGACACAAAAATAAACTTCTGCAAGAACCCTTGAAGTGGAATTTCGAAAATACAGTTAATGACCCCTGTCTGGTGACCTTGCATCTGCCGGTCATAAAATTGGATGAAACTGTTTCCTTGATGTGAGGAACTACAGCTGTAGGTGCGCTCACTGTTCTCATGAAATTGTGTGCATCATTTGGCAATTGGAGGCAATATAAGAGCATTTTCTGGATGAGGATGGCTGATGTGACTGTGATATTGACCATGGTGTCCTGTCAGATTGAGATACTGCAGAATCATGTCATACTGTGTTGTGTCCAGGACAGTGCCTTTGGTCAGATAGATAGCTTGCTGAAAGTCATCAATTGGCTCAATTGTGGGGACTTTAGTAAAATTCTCAAGCTCCAAAATGTTGGCAAAGGTCTCCATCTCTGTATTGCTAGATGCTGTGTGGTGTAGAAAGATAAGGAACCGGGCAAAGCGGGCCATCTTCTGCAACATAGTAAAATCCATATCATCTAGAAGGCTTGTCAGTAACCACTCTATTCTGCAAATAAATGAAACTACATACACAGGTGTTTGTTTGTCTTGACCTTTTGCAATGCTGCATTCACACGTTCACCAGGAAACTCACTCATGCCTGGTAGTGGACCCCAATACTTCAGGAGCTCACCATTGTGCATAGCATAGTGATGATTGGGCATAGATGCAAATTCCGGGAACAGTTCTTGTATAGATTGGCGATAGTCAGTATAATGTTTCATATATTGATCTGCTTCAGAATTCGAAGTTTCGTAGGAGGAAATGATATTGGTGGAAGCAATGAGATCATAAAAACTCTGCAGCATTTTTTGGTCCTTTCTTTCAATAAAGATTGCTGGAAGGATGAGTGGAAGGATGACAGTGAAGAGAATAAGATATTGGTCTGCTTTGAGTTTGCCATGTCTTTTTTCCCCAAGATTTGAGGGTGGTCGACTGACCCAGGTAGGCAGTGACACATCTCGGATACATTCCCTGATGGTTTCCAGCTCTTCCTTGGAAAAGTTGAAGGTGAAGGTCGTTGGGTAGGGTATATAATTATCATCCATCTCATCATCTGTAGTCTGAGCATCCACTTCATCGTCAATATCCATAGCCTCTGACGTGGTTGACCGGCTTGGCTGAGCAGGTGGCAGAGGCAGAGCAGGAGTTGCTCGAGGAGCAGAATATGAACCTGGAGCGGGTGTTCCTCGAGGAGTAGAACCTTGCGAGAGTGATTCTACTTCATCGTCAATATCCATAGCCTCTGACGTGGTTGACCGGCTTGGCCGAGCAGGTGCTGGAGGCAGAGCAGGAGTTGCTCGAGGAGTAGAATATGAACCTGGAGCGGGTGTTCCTTGAGGAGTAGAACCTTGCGAGAGTGATTCTTCATAAAGATCATGAAGCTCCTCCTCAGATTCAGTCAGATCCTGATCTGTATACTGCTCATCTGTATCAGTCTCCATGTCTTTCTTAGTCTTCTCCTTGTCTTTACATCCTATGCCCCAGAGATTTTGCAGCTGATGCTGTAAAACACCTTCAAGCCAATTGTGCATATACCCTAGGACAATATGCTTGACTGGATCCCAGTACTTCAAACGGTGTAATGAAGACCACCGCACACCTGTAGAAGTGGCCAGCTTCTGCTTTTCTTTTTTTGTTGTCGCGGCCAGCCATTGTTTTGCCTGCTGCCGAACTTCCTCCCCAGTTCGTTTGACCCATGAGTTTATGTCAAGGTTTTCTCTTTGGGATCTGAGGAGCTTGCACCATGAACAGAAGCAATGGGCAGCATGGGAGAGAAAGCCACCAATCTCTCTTGCACCCCCGAGATCTGCAAGAAGAGGAATAATCCGTGTTGGGACATGCACACCATCAGGGTGCCGGTATGTCTTGATAGGCCCTGTTTTGGTAGTGTCCTCAGATAGAATTATAGCATCAATGATCGGGTCTATCAGATGTGGTAGATGTATTGGACTAGGTTTTATTGGAGTGGGAGTCAGACCGGCAATATAGCTATACCGTTGCAGAAAGCATAAAGTTGAGGGGAGATTTAAGCAGTAGAGGATAATAGCACTACATGATACAACTTTGCCTGTAAGTCGAAACATTAGTTTTATGGAAACAAACCCATAATTTAGCCCGAACCTGCAATTTTATTTGTAAATGGATTGAACCAATCAATGTAGACAGCAAACACCAGATGATATTTGGTAGTTCGGAAGTGCTGCAGATCAGCCCAGGCTGGACTGTCATGGAAGTGGGATATATTTGGGCCAACAGCAGCAGGTTTGCTAAAGGTGCTTTCAAGACCATCCTCCACTTCACGCTGAGCTAAAAACCATTCCAGCCAAGATCTGAAGTCTTGGGTATTGTACCACGTTTGAGGGACAGATTTACAGTGCTCCCAAGTCGTTGTCGCCTCCAGAGTACAGCACCACAAGCCCGAGATCGAGGAGAGTCCTTATAACCACAACGAAGAGGCATTTTATCCAAGGGGTACAATGTGAAACAGTGAGGGCAGCAAGGTGTACGTATAAGTTTTGGCTCCTGGAAGTACTTGCTAAACGCTGTACGAAGATCCTGTGGAATCTTGATTTCTGGAAGCTTTATCTTTCTGCCAAGCTTGGCAGTCAAAGCTGTCTGTATAAGATGCAAAAGAGTGGCAAGAATGAACTGTATGGCCTTCAGCACAATATTTGCTGTGTTGTGGCTCACACCGGCTTTGAGATGGAGCCAGATGACGAGTATACAACATAACTGGACAATGGGTGAGAAATCCACCTGTAGTTCTATATGCTGTGTGAGTTCTGGACTAATGCTGCAAGCAAACTTGACACATGCCTGCAGGCTCCTCTGGAGGGGCGTTAGTTTGAGAGGGTGAATCCTCCTCTGAGTCTGAATCCAGGTTCGGTTTTTTGGGATTTTCATGCCTGTGTCGAGTATGGTGGCTAACATGGCAACCAGGAATGTATTGTCCGTCGACAAGAGTTGTCTTTTGTATGCATTTTTTACAAATGCAAAGGACCTGTTGGTTGGAAGGCATGGGCGATCAGGAGACGGGTGAACTCTGAACACACTGCCTAACTCTTGGCCATATTTATATCATTGCAATCTTCTGTATACACATGTCAAGATAACCATTGGGATAACCATTTGCTCAAGGGTTGGATTGCATCAAAAAATGTCACCAACTCCATCCACTATCAACATCACGAGATTGATGCCCATGTGGTGGCCGGAATTCTGGGCTACAGAGAGATAAGATCTACCAGCGATTGCGGTGAGCAGTGTTGGTCGTGAAACGACCAACAGTGGACGACCAGGTCGTCAGGCCGTTCGAGGCCTTCTATTCTTTATAAAATAACTGTACTATTTCGACCAAATGTTCACTATTTTTAGAAAAAAAATCAGCACAGATGACATCGCAGACTCAGCGCACAGAAATTCTGGGGATGTATGGTCACTGATTGAATAGGAAGCATGGGAATCGCGATTTACCTGACAAATTGTATCTTCGCACAAATGCGGGGGAGAGGAATGCGGCCTCAGACAATATGGTGCGGACGAGGTAAGCGGCTGCAAACGCGACCAAGTTATGTGGCAGACAATCCGGCGCAGATGACGCAAGTTACTGGCGTGAAACGTGAGCAAGTTGGGTGGGATGTGGAGCGATGAGGCTCAGGCAAGTTACCAGTGTCAAACGCACAGTAAGTTATGTGGGGATGTGGACGGAAGCAGAATCAATGTCAAGCCAAAAGTGGATGACACCGGATCACCAATAGGTCTAGGGTTAGGGTTACTCAAGGGATCAATGATGGTATATGCTTGGCCTCCACCTCCATCTCACCACAACTGACCGGCATTTTATGCTGGTCACTTGCCTCCTCCAGTTTCAAGCTCATATCTTAAGGGTGTATACGCGGGTTCTTCATGCGCGGTAACTTGCCAGTGTATACGCTGGTAACTTGTTCGCCATGTGCTCGTCATCCCGCTGTGCCTTTCCTGCTCAACCCTCTCCGGACATATCCTCCTCGTCATACACACCCTTTATCTCCTTGTCGCCACCCGCCTCCTTCTCCTCCCGCACCCTTCACCTGCTGATCCTCATCCGCCTCCTTCTCCTCCTCGCGCTTGTGTCCCCCTCCTCCTCATCCCCGTAGACCTCTTCCTCATGCTTGCGCTCCAGCTTCTCCGGCGGTCCGCCGCCGATCCCACCGTACCTATAAAAGGCGCCGGCCGATGACCAGCAGGCCATTTCGCTCTTGAACCTCAACCACTACCACCACCGTCCAACAAAGGTTTTACCATCGTTGTGCGGTTTTCTTTTGCTGTTAATTCTCCGGAGGCGCTGGCCGATCACCAGTGGGCGACTTTGCTCTTGAACCTCAACCACCACCACCATCGTCCAACGAAGGTTTTACCATCGTTGTGGGGTTTTCTTCTGCTGTTAACGGTTTTTTGCAGCCCTTTCTCGCGTTTTCTTTCTAGCACCACCATTTTACACTCTCACTACCTGGTAAGTCGTCCCGCCTACCATTTATTGGCGCTGACATGCGGGTCTTGAGTGCGATGAGTGCCGCAATTCACGCGAGGATAATCGCCGCCATTGCCGCCATCTTAGCGTCTAACCCGGCTCACTGGCGGTGCGGAGTACTATACGACTTCGGAATCCCGGTCACCCAGCCCCCACTGCTCACAACGAATCGGCGTGCGCGTCGCGCCGCCGCCCGACGACCCGAGATCAAGATCGGGTGTTCCAATCGCCCTCTGAGGCGCCAACGCGAGTAGAAGTGGAAGTGTTGGCCCCAACAACAGGACTGGTGGTTCTACTGGGACGTCCCGGATGCACCGAGTTTCGGTAGGTGTTTCCTCTCTCAGCGTCGTGGGCTAATTTCTTCCCAGAACGTTTGATCCACTTGCATTTCAAACTCCACGGGGCCTGGATTCGGCCGGAGGAATGCGAGTTCTGCGGCACGAAACATTGCGAAAAGTTCGATTACGCGCGCTGTGGCGGGAGCAACGGTGTCGTCGCAGTGGTGGAGTACTACTTGTGGCGCCTGGGCTGGCCAATCAATAGGTGAGTCCATCTCATTCATTAGCCTTCTCGAATCTGAACTGATTATTTGTCAGACATACTATGTAACGCAGTATGATAAGACAATGTATATAATGCGGGTTTGTGATAGTCAGTGCATGCAAAATTAAGGCTTGGAGTACGTCTGGGTTACCTATTGCTTGAGTGTTCGAGGTACTGACACTGCTGTGCAGCGCATGTCCAAAGCTCCGCCGCTGCCACTTCCCCCGTGCACCCCCGCCACACCGGCGAAGACCAAATTTTGTGAAAAGGTGCATCGTGTTTTGGCTTCCCGGAGTTAACATATGTTTTCTAGGGTTTTTCCTACTCGAGCAAGACGCCTTGACTAGGATTTGGCAGCTGGTTCCGGAAAGGACGCGCTTACGCGAGCAACACATGCAGAGATGTCTCGCGACTATGCGAGGCGTTGTGCGTGCGCTGCTCGCGGCGGTGGCGGCTCGCACGAGAACGAGAGTGGGGCACGGAGGCGGACATATCGTATTGCGCGAGTGCGAGCGGTAGGAGTGCGGCATCACCCGCACTGTAAACAGGCGGGTTTCACGTGGGGGGCGGAGCTGACAAAGAAAGGGCGGGCTCCACCTGCTGGCAGACATAAGGTGTGGTCGCGTGCCGAGCAAGGTGACGTGCGGGTGGGATGGCCGCGCGACAATGGCGACAGGTGGGGATGGCTGTAGCCCGACAAAAACAATGTACGGGCATGGGTGTACCCCGACAAAGACGTACATTGGACCGCCGGTAGGTGTTTTGGGGTGACAAAGGGCGAAAGAAGGCGGGCTGCCCCAAGGACAAAGGCGCGGTTGCGTGTCGGGCAAGGCAGCGTACGGGTCGGATGGCTGCGCGACAATGGCGACGTACAGGCATGTTGCACCCCAACAAAGACGACGTACGGCAGTGGTTATTGCCCGACAAAGGACGGACGGGGCCGGGCCGCCGGTAAGCATTTTGTGCCGACAAAGGTGGGAAGTCCGAGGACAAAGACACGGTGGCATGCTGGGCAAGGCGACGTGCGGGCGGGATGGTTGTGCGACCATGGCGACATGCGGGCATGGCTGCACCTTGACAATGGTTACATCCGCGCATGTGTTTAGCAATGTCCAGGCATAGTTCTAGCTTGACAAAGACAATGTACGGGCATAATGGCATGTCGACAAAGGTGCCATGCAGGTGTGGTAGGCAGCTGACAAAGGCACTAGCCATAAAGTGCCAAGGTGTTGGCAAGCGGGAACGTGGGATGGGCGCAGGGTGGGCAGCTGCTTAACGCACGCAGCGGGTGGGACTAATGAGAGCGCAGATGCGAGCGTGATTATCGTTGATCACGAGGGCGCGCAAAAGGCACGGCTCGTTATTTAGGCCGTAGAGGCCCCGTCATGCCGAACTTCGGCGCAGACACGACGGCATCTGCAGCTGACTCTCGGCTCCCGACGATAAAATGCTCAGGTATGGTACATAAATACCTTCTATACTGTAAACCTTCTCAATAATTATTCCAAACTAACAATATACATTTATTGCATCCCAAATATACTTTGTTAAATACAACAATAAGTACGACAAAGAGCCATTGTAAGCGGCATCACTACCTGCGGAACACATGCGTTGGACGCACCTGCCTTTTAGGTGCGTTGTTCTTTGCCTCCGGTGAGATAGATCTCTTGCTGTGCCGTTGACTCCCGATTGGCATCGCTGACTGCTCTAATCATCCGAACTTTTTCTGGGATTTGGTGTGCCAATCCATTCTGCGGCAAGAGTTCTCAGTGGCAAATTCCGAGGTTTGAAGGTGTTAAGCCCGACAATAGGAAAGGGCGATGCAACGCCACGTTCGGCTGTTCAAATAATCGTGGGCTCAAAAGCCCTTCCTCATCTTTTCCTTCACCTCTCGTTCTCTTCCTCGATGATATCGTTGTGAAGAGCTCTCTTCCCAATTGCACCGCACTCAGCTGCAACTCAACCCTCTTACTATCTTCGAGTCTCTGCGCTGTTAGAACTTGGTTGCCCTCATAGTTCTCCTCCGGGTGCGTCGTTATTTCCCATTCTCTGTTTCCATAATAATTCATGCCCGCTGTATCGTCTGTCTTTTCCAGTTCTTTAGGCTCCTTCCTACCTGCTTATCTAGTGCAAAGATGAGGATTGTGAATTGCACGCCTCGATTGTCAGTTTGTCACCAATCTCGACCGAAATGCCTGGCCACTGACTACCGAAAATCTAGGATCTGGCACCTGACAAGTTCAGTGATTAGCTTTGCATTCAACGTGATTTTCTTACTTGATTGCCTTTGATGATACAGGCACTTGATTTTGGTGCCATTGCATTGCAGACACAGGCGCGACATAGCCTCCTCTATTCCTGGTTCCACGGGCTTTCTTTCTTTTTTCATTTAGCCATTTTTTCTGCACTTTCTGGTGCTTCCCCTTTTTCCTGCACAGATGCTATTCATCTTGGTGCAATCGTGCATATATGAATCCCGCCAGATCTTACGTTACACACTCTCCAGCCGATAAATCTGTGCAATCACAGCTTCATAGCTTGGTTGCTGGTATTCTTCATTTTTGACGGTTCTCCTTATACCATTCGGCACATTGCTGTGCATGGATGTACGACCTTGTGGGGTAATTCGGTCTGCCCGCTCGAGCATCCTGATCCATTCGTGCACACGATGATAAGGCAGGAATGAGATCAGACGTGAAATGATCCAAAAGATGGCTTTACTGGGATTCGAACCCAGGACCTCCTCGTTACATGCTGAGGTGCTCTAAATCCAACTGAGCTATAATGCCGACATCATGACTAGTCCTGGACCACACTCATGATCTATTTCGCAGCTAGTCAGGCTGGTCCTGGGCCACAATCGTGCACCTGTTTCACAGCCAGCCCTTTCATCATGAAACAATGCACCAAAGTGCAGCAGTGAAATTGAATACAAAAGAGTTAGACAAAGTCTACACTCCAATATATATCAATCCAACCACTAACAACTCTAATGCCATATGTGTGTGTGTTCGGGGAGGTAGGACAGGCGTATCGTCCTTCAATCTCAAAGAACTCAGAACCCTTGCCAATTCACACAATATAGTGCAATGATAAACCAATTTTATTTGATTAACCTAGGTACTACCCACTAGAACACTGGTTGGACTTAGATTTGGCACAAGGCCGCCACACGAGACTTAAACTGATCCTTTATAGCCAAAAGACAAAATCCTATCGACCAGTTAAGCTCAAAATAAAGACGTCAGGCTATAGCTGTGCCTGAGAGGTCTTATAAATGCCAACAGTGGAGTGGGGTTCACTGTCTTAATTTAATTTACATGCAGGTTTATATACTGTACACTATGTAATAAAGAATTAGTCAAAACTCCGCTGTTCCGCAGCAATTTCTCCGTGTGAGACCGTCCAGGCCGAGCCAATTAGTCAGTCTAGTCGGTCCCAGAATAGCTCCGAGTGATTCCTACCCAAAATCGAGTTATTCCCCAAGGAATAACACAGCCTTTTCAATTGTATCCTGTGCTGTCGGAAATTCCCATGGCAACTATGAGTCATTGAGAGTCAGAAAACAGCGCCCAAGGCGGCTCTTGCCATTCTGGATGATGCCTAGACCCTTCTCACGGTGTTTAGCTGTCTCTGACCTCAAGGAGTGCCTGTAAATGCCTAGAGAATTCCCACAGTTACCCAATAAGGTAAGTTAGTACCTTCCTTAGATGTATCCCTTTTTCTGAAGTCCTGAGAGCAAACCAAAGGTTATTCTTTTGTCCTGTAGCTTTTTAAATGTTCCTTCCAATGTCCCATGTGTTTGGTATATGGCCTAGCATCTCTATTGTACTCAAACTCATTGCACAGTGAGCACAACTTTCAGGAGTATTCCAATAGCCAGTGTAATGAATGTTATGTTTGAAACTGGTGTCTTGATGTGTCCAGCGGCCTAGCACTCAGTCCTGGCATAGACTAGCACTCTAATATAGCCATATTGACAGGTTTTATCAGTTTATCCGACTGAAAGGTCGCAAAATTGTATTATTTTTAGGCATGTTCAAATTCATGCCTCATCAACGATGCAATACTTCATGTGTAGCATGGATTTCATTGTCACTTCTCCTTGGATGCAACGCCCGCTCAATTTATCATTCTTCTCATTCTGCTTTTGTTTTCTTTGGAAATACATTTATTAATGTCCGAACGGCGAAGACAAGTGCTCGAGACGGAGGTCAGAATATCCGATGTGAGCTGACGATCACCGAAAGTGTGGCAATGCCCTGGTGGCATTTGTGCTTTTGTCCTTCACCACCTGTGCACATCGTGCCAGACTCGTTGTCGGGTTTAAACAATTGCTGGAGAGCCTCATTATATATTACCAAAGGCCGGAGGCAGTGGAGCTTTCTAACGTACATTTCCTTCAACCGGACCTTCACGGCCTGGCTCTCTGCAATTTGGCCTTTGTGCTCGGGTTTCTAGTGGCCCCATCCTTGAGTGCGATGACACCTATACTTTGGCTTGTCTGATACACTCACCATATAGAGCACTCTTTGGCCTTTTCTCGCATGTGTCCGCCCTCTGAGTTAAATAATCCTCGCTCTAGAAGTTCTGATTGTTTGTATTGCGGGGTGATTCAAATTGAGGTTTATAGTAACCCTTTGATTTCTTTGTCAATTCATTGCCTGCATTTGGAGGCCCCGCGATCGGGGTTACACCGTTTTCATTATTGACGCAAGTCTCCCAGCATCGCGTTCACACGCGTTTCTTACCTTCTTCTCTGTATTTAATATTGTCCACTCCCCGTACTTTCATCACGACCGCAGCCGCGGGCTGTGCGAATTTTCATCGGAGCGTTACGTCGTTGGCATAGATAATTATCTTGCATAATCTTTCACCATGAGTCGGGGGGAAGGGGAAGTGCCACCTCGAGCCTTTGGGTTGATTTTGTAGGTCGCGGGAGCAGGTACGTGTTGAGCAGTTCACTCTTACTCCGGAGTCTCATTTGTTGCTCGGTTGAGCCCTGCACCTTCGCGGGTTCAAAATCCGGGCGTCAAACCCCTCACACCCTCGACTCATTGAATTTATTCGAGCCCCCCGCGAGTGCCATTCGCAAGTTGGTTTTCTGGTTTCTGACTACTGTATGTTCCTAGCGTTGCGCATCATTTACAGCTCTTTGCAGAACTTAGGGCGCGACTCGAAATTTTTCCTTTTTAGGTACTTTTTTGATGGTTTGGACCAGGACAGCCGCCCTTGTCCCAATTCTTGTCCGTTCCCTTGGCCGATATGCTCAATCGCTTCGCATACCAAATATGCAGTTAACCGCGTCTTTAGGCTTTTTATATTACACTTAGGGATGCTTTGTGAGCACCGAAAGGAGTTGTTTCTGATCATTTTTGATTATCTTTGAGCAGGACAGCTGTTCTGGTCTCAGTTGTCTGCCTTTTTCTTCGGGAATAGGCTCAATCTATTCGCATTCAAAATGCGCAGTTAACCGTCTTCTCAGATTTTCAACCTGACCTCCAATACGACTTCCTGTTGGATGAAATACCCAGTAGGTCATCACTTTTGATTGGCATTCAGCAGAACAGCTGCTGCTGCTTCAATCCTTTACCGTTTTCCGCCATCATAGGCTCATTCTACTCGTATAATCTCTCCGCAGGCAACCACCGACTCAGAATTGGGAATTATAGATTTAATATAATTTTTAGTTTTTCACCTGCCCTCAGTGAAAACACACGGTGAATATCCTGTAGTGTGTATTATCATAATGCAACTATGATTTAAGCAAGGTACTAGAGTAAAGTGCAACATTTCAACGAAATAATAGTTTGTGGGCACCCCAAAAGCAGTTCACGACTGTCTTGCTGGAAAGCCTGCTTACAAACAAACTACTGTACCGGGCAAGTGTCGTGAGAGCCAGTTGGGAAATCGAAGGGCGTCATAAACTGCGGATTTACTAGGCGAAGAGATTGCGCCTATAGGTTAAACAAACGATTAAGATCTGAGGCTGTAGCAGCTGTTCTACTGAATGCCAATCAAAAGTGATGACCTACTGGGTATTTCATCCAACAGGAAGTCGTATTGGAGGTCAGGTTGAAAATCTGAGAAGACGGTTAACTGCGCATTTTGAATGCGAATAGATTGAGCCTATTCCCGAAGAAAAAGGCAGACAACTGAGACCAGAACAGCTGTCCTGCTCAAAGATAATCAAAAATGATCAGAAACAACTCCTTTCGGTGCTCACAAAGCATCCCTAAGTGTAATATAAAAATTCTAAAGACGCGGTTAACTGCGTATTTGGTATGCGAAGCGATTGAGCATATCGGCCAAGGGAACGGACAAGAATTGAGACAAGGGCGGCTGTCCTGGTCCAAACCATCAAAAAAGTACCCAAAAAGGAAAAATTTGAGTCGCGCCCTAAGTTCTGCAAAGAGCTGTAAACATTCGAACCGCCTTTCAAGTGATTTCCAGTCTTTAGTGCACTTACGCGTTGCATCCCGAAATTTTGAAGTCTCATGAGCGGTAGACCCTCCCAGGTGAGCTACCACCGCAAGGAGTTTACTTATGTACTGATATGAGCCTTATTTTAATAATTTTTCTGTTCCGTTGCGTTTCGTTGCAAAAACCCCACATTTTATCCCCCAGCATTCACACCCTTCTCATATCGTATTGGGTGATTAACCGTGCCCTACTTTGGTTTTGTTATGACTCAAATTCTCTGCAGGGATTATTTTACTCGTGTTCCTTCTACTAACGGGATCATCGCCGCTTCCAGCCGTTGAAAATAAAATTTAAATTCGGTAATGTAAATCCTGTGGTTGACGTTCTTGACTATACTAAACATCGTCGTGTCTGCGATCTTGTATCGATCCGATTCGTAGGCTCACGGCACGGAAAATTGCCTTTGAGCTTCCGATCATCCGATGGTATTAATCGTTTGGGTTTTCATCACGATACAAAATCCTTCACCGGACCTCCCGCAAGGATCATGCGCTCCTCAAATCCACGGGGGGCTTGTTGATATCCCCGGCTACATACTCCGCGCTCGCTCGCAGACCTTCCGAGCCATCCGACAGATGTTGGATTATTGCCTTCTGAATTCCCTCAGGTTCAGTAGATTTCAGCGGGAGAAAATAGACCTCATACTGATTCACTTACACAGACAACAATGACACCTGCTGGCTACTTCTCGAAGGACTGGTGTGGAACAAATTGTGACCTAGAGCGAAAATGCCGCAAGGCAGCCCCACAAGCGCCACATCGGCGGCGATGACTAAGGAATCCGATCCTCGGATGACCCCGCGATGACCTTTTACAAAGTTTTCCGGCGTCAGCATTGAATTCCGAGGTCTCGCAACAATAAGCCTATAAAAATTGGCACAATACGCTAGAGGAGAATGTACCGCCACCTTCGGCGATCATCCGATCATCGGCTCAAACCGGACTCGCCTCTCAACTTGCTCTCGACTCCCATCTTCTCGTCATCTCTTCCTCGAGGATGTCGTCGTGAAGGGGGCTGCGTCTCCTGTGTTGTCTGGACTTGAAAATCTGAAAATCTCGTCTCCTTCACCAGCATGTCTGTGTACTTACGCCGGTTCCCAAATCCCGCACGTTAAAGATCTAGCACTCCACAAAGCCCTGATTTTGATTCCGAGTAAGCTAGTTAGTAGCCGTATCAGCGGCAGGTGCGTTTTTTTTTTGAAAGAAATGAGATAGCGCCTAAATTTTGGATTGTAGGGAGGACGAGATGGAGAGAGAGACGTCCATGGTGTCGATTAACCAAGTGCCGCTTACGTCGTGGGCACTTGTGCCGAGTGCGGGTACGGGCACGGACGATTATTTCCAGATGGTGCTGGTGTCGGCGCTGCTGGGCGTGCTCAAGGAGTGGACACCATCATACGGTCATCGAGGCGGTTATCTTCATCTTGAAGACGCAGGGGCTCAAGTGTTGGGAGTCTCCCACAGGTGCGCACACTTTTAAAAAAAATTGCAACGAGGTTGAATGTGGGCTCGTTCGGTGTAGTAGATCATGCTGGCGTTCATTACGGTGGAATTTTCGGACCACGCGTCGCGCATCGTGCTACGAAGCGCGGGAAGTCCCCGCTTCGATTTCATGTCACCAAGAGGCTGCGCGTTCGAGTACCCCTAAAGCCAATATTTTTTGATGACTTCTTCTAAACCATGCCATGTCGTGCACATCAAACCTCGTATAATCCAAGCAACTGGACGCTTTTCTCAGTACCAACCAGCGGTTACAGTTCAATATCTAATCCAATATCTACGCCAGTCAATCTAATAGCTTCCATTTTTGGTACGACCATCTGAAAAACAGTCCACCCATTTTTGAGACTACGTTCCGGAGACCCAAGACCCTCCCAAATAAGATCAGCATTCAATTGGAACCCATCAGACACAAAGCGATAGGCCCGATCGCGAGCTTCCTGTCCACCATACGCCTCGCGCAGTTCCGCGACTGTGGCAGGATTTACCCGAATAGAGCAATTGGTGGCGATATCACTGACGGACGCAGGATTTAGCAACATGTTGTTAGGGCAGGAACCAGCGGGATTCTTCTTCTTCTTGGATTTTTTGATAGTGTGATTGTTCCAGTAAGCGCGATATGTATCCAAGCCCTGCTGGATGATAGGCGTCCACAGCCAGTAAAACACTGCACTGCGCAGAGTAAGCATGGAACTGTAAGGTGAAACAACACAAAAACTTGCCGGTGAACGACGTCATTGGGTAGAAAAATTCCTAGTGTGCTGCCGCTTTGTAAAACTTGCTTGACTGAGTGTCCCTCTCCATCGCGCAGCCACCTCCAGAATGATTCAATGGGTGTATTTTTGGCACTCCCCTGCTTGACGACGAACGGAAACTTGGGAAGAGTATATTCAGGAGCGACCTCCGACCTAAGTAAGTCATTAACAGTTAATATTGCATGGATATGAAATTATAGGATTGCATCCTACCGAAGACGTTCATGGACTTTGTGCATTTCATTGACCTCAGATCCCAGGTCTGTTGTCAACTGGACAGAGATAAGAACTAGAATAACAATCAATTAGTGAAGAAATACGATCCAAAATGTACTCACAGCCACGCTGCTCCACCAAGTCCAGATAGTAATGTACTATCGCGATGGCATTCCGAACATTTGGCATCAAAACTAGTGAATGGAGGAATGCAGACCACTGATCCTTTGAGGCGTAGATTGGTAGATGAATTCCTGTACCCATTCTCAAACCTTGCTCAGCCAGCTTTTCGTGACCATCTGAATGTTCCTGATGCCAGGGACCGAGCGCGTCCAACGGCGTTCTGTGTTGCTCTGCCCGCTTTCTGCCTACAACACGGCCATCCAATTCCTCATCGAAGTGATCATGCAGAATCTCTCGGAGCTCATCCCTAGCAAGTTTTAGAGATGATTTGCCCAAAAAATAATAATGTGCACCGTGGAACAGGTACACCTGTGTTTGCAAGGCGCCCTTTGACTTGTGTTACACCCCACCCACCTGCGACATCACCCTCCTTGAGATCGATCACAAGTTGAGCCGTTTCGTTAGCTGTTCGCGTCTTCTTGCTCTTGCGTACTGAAGTCGCTCCAACCTTTTTTCGAAGCTGGAAAAGCTTGTTTCTGCTGCATATGATATGAGAATAGAACAGCAGAGTAACAGAATGTAAGGTTACCCGATAACCAGCCCAAATTCCAGCTCCAGCCGACTTCTTTGGTCTATTTCAGTCAAGCCGGCGCCAGTATTTTCACGGCCATATCACTGGAACGCGTCTAGAAGAACTGAATCCTCCGGATCTAGCAAGGAAACATCAGAGATTTCCCCTGGCTCAGACTAGGCAGTCCACATACATATTTTGGGCTCTGCACTGTTTTTACCGCTGGGATTCGGCATGGCGGACGAACAAGGTGAACGACAATTTGTAGATGTCTTCAGCACTCAAGCCTAATCGATGCAAACAAAGGACCGTCTTTCCGCAAGTCCATCTAAGGCTTTCCAATTCATATTTTGAATCATTTAGAGACTCGAGTTTGAATCCGCCACAAGACAGTAAAATGTAGTACAACTTGAAATGTAATCGTAAATGTCATAAAATGTCGTAAAATGTCGTAAAATGTCGTTCAGTCCGTTAAGTCCGTAAAGTGCGTAAATGTGATGAAATGGGGAAAGTCTAGGCGTCCAGCTCTCTCTTCTGCCTCTCCAACGTATCAGTCAGAACCTCCTTGGATGCCAATCCTAGGCCACCACAATACAAATTGCACTGATGCGTGTCAATTGAATTTTGAATACCACTAACTCCAAAATCTCCGACACCACTATCCCTGGAATGGAAATAAGGAGCGTCAGAATGAATATCAGAATCCACTGATAAAATACTAACTGGCTGATAGTATGACTCATAGGGTCAAAGAGGACCAATCGTCGTACAGTGCCTGGTGCTGCATGATTCGATCCTGTTCGAAACGTCAGTTCTGGTGGACAGATAACATGAAACAAAGAAATACCTTGGAGATCCACCATAGAGATGGCACAAGCAGTAAAATCCAGGATGAAATGGGAGAAAGAGAGCATTGTTAATGCCAATTTGTCGGTATCCTGCATCGCACCGAGGGTGCCACTGAATTTTCTGACAACGCTTGTTGAGCATAAAGGCTCAACAAGATAGGTAACAGGCTCCAAAGATTCTCCCTCGTCATCCGAATCATCCGAACTCTTAATGACGGATATCAAAAATGCAGAAGAGACATCAAAGTCTAAGAGCTATTAGCTATATGAAAATAATGAGAGGAAAAGACGTGCCTGCAACCTCACTGAAGTTTTTAATGGCAGCCAACTCCATGTATTTCTCACGCCACATCGATAGGCGTTGGAGGCGAAATAGGTCCTTGGCAAGTGCAATGTCATTGTCGGCTTTAGAGATAGTATCGCGACCATCGGTTTGAGCGTCGGTCCGTTCACCTCCAATGTCGAAATATTTCTTGGCGACATAAACCTGCTCATCACCGTCTATATAAAGCTGGTCAAAATAAGTGAGTATTGGAGGTTGAATTAGGGTACAAACGACTTACTTTATAGACGTCTTTGGATTTTCCGCGGTCCGACATGGACAAAATCAGGGTGGAGATTTCCATCCTGCCTGTAAAATCACCAGCAACGGCATTGAGATCAGCTGTCTCATCAGAGACGACAGCCTCGAGTTTTTTGAGAACATCTGAGGCATGGGGAGGTCGGGTCGGGTCCGGTCAGGTCGACCCGACCCGACCACAGAGGCAGTGCAGCACGTGCAGGGCCTAGGCCTGGCCATTGTCTTGGCGACCGCTACCAATGGTCCTGGCGGTAAAGCTTGGGCCCTCCCCAGACACATTCCTTGTTCTCTCTGCCTGCTATTGTCTTTCTGGATGTATATAAGTAGGGCTGGCTAGCATGTGCATCAATTACCACTCTCTCAATGGACTTTGAAAAAATCTACCTCACACTCAGATCCTCCCTGGAGATCGCGCGCATATTCGCGCATGCCGATGTTGTCAAATACATCGAGCTCATTGGCCTTCTCAAGCCTACACCCGCTCTAGCTTATATCCAGCCATCGCATCAACCAGCTGCCCCGCCTCTTACTCTCCCTGCGAATGTCCACGAGTTCCTGAAGGCCAGCTTCGACAACGTTCCGGATGAAACGGCGAAACTAGCTTGGGAAACCTTCCGGGATCTTGCTTGGTCTTTCAAGCCGATGTCGGAAGAACAGACAGCTAATCGCATTAAGCATGTCAAACCATTTTTGACGCATGGGCTCGAGCACAATATTGGTATGCACTGTTTCTTATTCGACTTTGAACTCGGTCCTTAATTATTGCATACTTACAGGGGTTTATTCGGTTTCCCCTCCGACTCGGGTTTGCCTTGATCCTGCATGTCGCCAGCCCCTCTTTGGCAACCCATCTGTCTTGAGGGATCGAGAACTGGTAGAACCGAAGGCCTATCGCATTACTCTTCTCACTTTGGAATTGGGGGCAATGCCGGGATATGCTACATCTTGCTACTGTCACAGTAATTATTCCCCTTCTTGTCCGCACCCAATAACTGATTCTGTTTAGACTGTCACACTCGCTACTACCCAAATTATTACGTTCATGACAAGGCGACAATGCGAACATACTATGTGCAGGACAACATTCCGGAGTTTATCCACTCTGCCGAACATTTTTACACAAGTGCGGATTTGTGCGAGCTTTTTGCGAACATGATGGCAACTGCTTGGTGTGTAATTTATTTCCATGGACTTTCGCGGTTTTCTAACGAAGCATAAGACCTCGGGTACAAATTGTGCACGTATCTACAACACCAGCATCTCCAAGACATCGCTCGAACCATTCCTTCCGACCATCTGGCCTAGTTTGCAGATGGACGTCGTCGACGTGTATACTTAATTCTTCCTGCACGCCATTCTACTCGACCACCACGAGCGCGAGGACTTCTTGGAGCTTGCACATGATGCTCCTTCCCAGGCAGAGCGCCTTCGCCCTGCTCTTGAAGCTCGCAACATCCGTATGGCGGGCACAGGTCAGGACGAATGGAATCACATCTGTGATCTTTGCTGTTACATCTACAAAGAAGATGGTGATTACTGTGCGTTCTTATTCCAATATCCACTCCAAGTATCTGATCGCTAATATAGTTTATCTTCGTTCCACCGTCACAGATGGGCTTACCATGGGGCATTATTGTTGCAGCGTGTTCAACTGTCAGAATCGACTTCGTTCCATCAAAGATTCCTTTTTCTTGGAGCACCAAGCGTTGAAGAAGGAGTGTTGTGTGAATGGATGTGTTTCTACTGTCGAACCGGGTTTTCGCACGTGCGGTATTGCTGAACATCGCGACATGAAACTCTACCACTACCAACGTGGCAAGGCAATAGGGGAAGTCAGAGTGGACGATTCACGGTCGATTCTGGGTCGATTCGGCTTCCGATTCTAGGCCGATTCAGAGACCAGAATCCGTCGAGAATCGCGTATAACTTTGACCGCTTCGATTCTGATTTCGATTCAGCGCCGATTCAACAAGTCGATTCTCTTTCATCATTAGATCAAATGGGACACGCGTATCAACATCGATTCTCGGATCGATTCTGGGTCGATTCTGTGTGTGTTCCTCCTCCCGAGGAGGAACAGCGATTCTATTTCGATTCTGGCGACGTCGATTCTCGGCCGATTCTGGTCTCAGAATCGGCTCAGAATCGAAGTCCGAATCGAGCCAGAATCGACATAGAATCGTCCACTCTGACTTCCCCTAATGTTTCAACTCAAGGATCGCCTCCAGCGCGCCAGAGGCTTGATGACACCATCTGATTCCCTCCCAGTTCCTACCCCCACCGACTCCCGCTCTTCTTTGAGACTCCCCGCATCGCAGTTGGAGACGGACGCCACCGGAGCCGACCTCCTCCCGGCGGCGTTCGACATTGAGGATCCCTGGGAACTAAACACAGTTCGCCCGGATTTACCCGACAATGACGATGAAGAACTTGAGTATTCGTGTGATGGCAAGTCGACGAAGGGCAACAGGGTCCTGCGTGCTCGTTTCGGCCGAAAGCAGACTCATAACGAGCAACTCTGTTGTTTCTCCTGCGGTGTTATCGCGGGACGGGCGACTTTTTTTGGTTCTGAAGCACCGAACGGTGTACGGGTACATTTGGATTATTTTTGGCGCCTACGACTTAGCAGATATTAACTGTCTTCACAGAAGTTCTGGATGAAGCTCGTTCCTACCAAGGCGTCCATCCCGGGTGTTCTTTGGCACGACAACAATTGCAGCATTGTCAAGATGCTCCGGAATGACACGGACGAATATTTGCGCAACTATTTCGAAGATGTCGTGCTTCCAGTTGACGTCTTTCACTTCAAATCCAAGCACAAGGAGACGGACCTGGATTGTGGTGCGAACTGCAACCCTTACCTTTGGCCTGAGCTCCGAACTGAAGACGGAAAGTGGCGTTTCAATTCGTCTGCCGCGGAACAGACCAATGCGTGGTTCGGCGGATTCCATTCGATTGTTCGCGAGATGCCGGTCGAGAGGTATAATTTTTTCTCGATGAAATGATCAAACGCAGGAACCACACACTTGTCAAGGATCTCCAGAAGAGGAGAAAGGTGCCTGGGAACATTCCGCGGGAGGTCCTATTGGCGGGGTATGATGTCAACGACATGGACTTGAGCAAAGATAATTATTCGACACTCGCCACGGAAGGAATGATATATCCTGGGGAGCAGTTACCCGGTCCATATGATTACGACGACATCCCTGCCCTCATAGAATACTGAATTGTATTTTATTTTCCGCTTGATATATTTGTTGAAGTAAAGGCTCAATGCGTTATATACTCGGTACCGCAGGCGCTAAATTGGAACATGGGTTCCGCTTTAAGCGCCTGGCGTGACGTTCATCTGAAGTGTTTGGCTGAGTTATTTGAGGATACCAGTTAATAGAGTTGCAAGTATCTCAATTGTCCGAGCGGCAGGTCTCCTGATGTGAAGGTTATGAAGACTCGACATTAATAGGAAACCTATCTCGAGAAAAATTCAGGGCACTCAGAGACATGCTAGGAATGTAGATTAATTATGGCTTGAGAATCTGTGCTGTGGATATCACATAAATAGTGTTGCGAGTGCCCATGCACCGGTGTGTTGACCAGAAATAAATTTGACTTGGCCACCGTGGGATGGTATACATACGGCAGCTCAGTTGAACTTGGAGAGCTAACTTGCGATCACATAAGAGGTTTCGTAGATGTCGTAAATTCATGAGGTGGAAAGTCGTACAAAGTCATAATTAATGATAGCCCCTCCTCCGTTAATCTGCCCCTGTCAAATCAATTATGTCCGCAGTTAGATCAACACCTGTAAGAGCCCCTGGAGTCTGCGGAATCTGTCCTGGCACAGGCTCCAATTTTACCTCCATCTCCCGCTGGTTCTGCAACCACGCTTCGAAATCTAAGTTTGAACCGGCGGCTTCCCAGGTACGCAACAACCATTGAGTACGACGATGGCTCTTAATTATTGATTGCATCGCTGCCATGTAGAGCTCGCAATCATCCTTGACAGGATGCATTACCAACCCAAATGTATGGCTCTCCTTGAGGACGTTGATAGCCGCTTCCGCCGTAGGATCAAGATCGGCCTGGACAAGTCGAGCTGCAGCTTCCGGAATAAGCACTTCCCGTATAATGATGTCGTATTTGAGAGGGTGGAAGTTGGTGAGGTCAAAGGTGTCGGAGAACATGAATCGAATGGTCGTGTCCAGCATTTGATAGCCACGTTCACCGTAGCTGGGATAATCATTAGTTCAAGGCCTCAATTGTTACGACGGCGTAAATTTACTAGCCTGTACTGTGCTCAGATGACCGGTTGCTTGAATACTTAGCTGATATAGATGAAAGCTGGGTCACCCTGTCGCCATAGTGTTGACGAGCAGCACAAAAAAACGGACTACTCTCGATGTTCCTGCATAGGTTCCGGAGTGTCTGTCCGAGGTCAAGAATGCGATGGAAAAGCCGGGAAAAATTCGGGCTGAAAGGCCATCCTCCACGGATCGCCGCTGGGAGATGTTCCCGTTCGAATCGATGGCGCTGGCAGTAGTCAACGGTCATGGTGATCAGAGGGGTGCGGCGATGATTAGGGTTATCGGGTAAAGGCTGTGACCACAAAACTCGATATAGCTTCTGTCCCATAGTAATAAGCTGGTCGCTCGGGACAGCCGGCAGTATTGGATCACAGTATTCGCATAGGCTGGCCGGTTTGATTGGCTCCGGAGTGGGTTCAGGTTCCCAAGAGGCAGGTGCGAGGGTCAGGGATAATTCGTGGGGGCTGAGAAGAGGTGAGGGCATAGGGAAATCGGCGAGAACAGCTGAGGGTGTGGGAATATCAGAGGGCTCTTCGCCGTCTTCCCTCGCTCTGCACCTCCCCTTGTCAACACACCGTGCCCTATCAGAGGGATCCGAGTGATAAGCCAATCCAAAAGGAGTACTCAGTTTAAGGACGTCGACAGCACTCTCCAGGTCTAGATCAAGATCCTCTGCTATGAGACACACCATGGCTTCCGGAACGAAAACATGAGAGATGAGGGTCTCCCAGGAGAGCGGTGTGTACTCGACGGATATTGTACAGTCTGGAAAGATACGGGCTATCTTGTCAGAGATAACGAAGTAGCCCAGTTGGCCGAAACTTAATGAAAGTTGAATGAGTAATGTGAATAAGAATAGAAACAAAACTCTTACTATGCTGTTGTCGCAGGTTCAAGGATAGTGGCCGTCAAAATCTCCTCAGACACCGTTGAGAAAAAATTACTGGAGGGAAGATCTTCGAGAATCTCTTGCAGTACCAGCATCAATGCTTCGATTCGGCCCGCCAAACCACCATAATTAATGTGTTCAGGCCAGCGACTTGTGCGTGCCAAAGGCAGGAGAAGCGCATCTGTCGCATGCTGCCTGCAAAACACTATTGATTGGTGAGGTAAATCCTCAAGCCGATGGTCCGGGTTCTCCGCTGTTGGGCTCAACTTCGATGACGACAACAGCTTGTCCAACATCTGCATCAATTTAGCAGAGGGCTCGACGGTGAACGAGGTGTCACAAAATAAGTAAAGTCCGAATTCGCTTGTTGGGACTGCTGCAGATGGGACTTGCGCGAGTGGAAGAACAGGCAGACCAGGAGTGAGCGGTTGGTGCAGATCAGATGTGGGTGATAGATTAGGAATGGTGGTAGTAACGGTTACGATTTCGGCCTTGATCAGAGCAGTAGGTGTCTTGACATGCACAGGAAGCGGCTGGCCATTTGCGACTGCTTCCCAAGCCGCATGATTTTCTGATGTAAAGAAGCTGTCAGGCCAAGACTTCGTCGGAATTGTCAACGGTTCGGCGGGTGCATTGAGGGGATCAGATGGAGGTAACGTGGGGAATGAGGGAGGTAAGTTCGGAGGGCGAGACGGCGGGGGTGAATCAGGGATTTCAAAGATTTGTAGTGCCTGTGATGGAGTGGTAGCTGTGTCGGTCCTCGCTGTTTTCTTGGGTGGAGATACCAAAAAACTGCGAGTGCGTTTCCGTGGCTGGTGATGAATTGATCAATATCGAGGCAATCATCGAGCTCGAGCTTGATCCGAAGGCTCGGGCGAAGGCGAATAAAAGCAGGATGATTGTTATTGACAGCAAAGATTGTCGACGCTTGCATGGTTTTCCACGCTGGCTGAATGAACAAATCGAACCATGAACTCTCAGTGAGCTCCAAGGACGTCATGAGTGTGGGGTAGGCTGAGAGTTGCATCTGAGGAAATGATATGACCTGAAGCTGTAATCGAAGTGGCGGTTTGGCACTCTAGAATTGCAGATTAGGAGTGAAAGACGGCACGACAGAGTATTTCAGCTTACTGTGTGATAAATGATGAACTCGCATGTCTGATTGACAACCACGTCGAGCCTTTGGCATGCAACCTTTGCTGTATCTATTTGAGTCCACTCTTGGACCACATTGAACTGCTCTTCTGCCCACGTGTTTGACATCGGCTTCGCAAGTTTTTGCGCACCACCCCGACCAGCCAGGATTCGACTGGGACCAGGCTGGCTACGACTCGGGCCAGCCTGATTCTGCGTCCGATGGGGAGGGTGTGGCTGGGCAGGCAGAGCTTGCTGAGGTGGAAACGCAATGTGTGGTTGGTGAAGCTGAGCAGGAGCAGGGGGTGGAGCTTGTACCGGATGTCCCTTAACTCCAAGAGCACCATGAGCCTTGCAAGTATCACGATAAGTGTCAAGAAGAGCAGACGACTCGGCGGATTCAAGGCAGCAGTTCTTGCATTGTATTCAATTCATTTGCGTGATCCTTGCCGAGGTTCTCCCTTCTGGTTGGTACAACCAGGTGCGCCACACTGAAAAGTTCCAGGAGGCGGCTCAGGGAGGGGCGGAGGGGCGAAGCGGAGGGGAGCAATGAGAGAGGCATATGGAGCGGGCTGCTGTAGTTGTCGAGCGTTCAATCGAACGAGAAGATGACAAGCATCGTCATACACATATGCTGGAGTGTGCGGATGGGATTTATAGCATTTGGTGCACTGGAGGTACAGCAGAATGTGCTTCAGACACAAAAACAGACTTTGTAAAGTGATACTCACAGCCTGCACGATTTTTCCACGGGAAGGAAGGCCTGGGGTTCCCTCATGAACGCGAAGGGCACCGAGTGGTGAAGAGCATTGGGGGCATGAATGTAGAGGGGTGATACTGGGATCGGGCAGGCGAGGTACATCACCGAGTGGCTCCATTGACAAAGATGCAAATGAGGAGTATATTCCTAGGGTTTAAATACATGTTCCCTATCAAAGCATTCAGTAGCCTAAAGCACTGAATTGCCAAAGATTTTGGTGCGCTTCACCCGCCAGGACCAGAAATTGTGCTTTGACCGGTGAAGCGCATCAAGGACACGCTTTGACAGGAGTTGCTTTGCAGGTATGCATGTGGAGCAGTGTCCCGAGCAGGAATTAGACATCCAAGAGGTAACGGGAAGCGAAGAGAGAACGGTAGGATGCAAGGAGCATACCGCCAGCGTTGTTTACAGGTGTTAAGATCAAGTGTCGGGGCAACACGGGCCGAGCACGTGCAGCACCGCCTTCTGGGTCGGGTCGGGTCCGGTCGGGTCGACCCGACCCCCAACCCCCGTGGCTTCTACTTTCTGAGTTTTTTGGATACAATATTGACTGTTGCCGGAGCAGGAGCTTGTGCGTTGTAGCCAAGAGCCGACAGATTGTTGGTAAGTCGCACAGATGAATAAAGGGCTTCATATATTAGTTTGAATAGTTCAGAGTAATAGGACGAAAACTTACTGCCATTTCCAGTTCTAATTCTCTTCTCCGGAACGTCATTAGAGGCTGTGCCTTTGCGTTTACGACCCAAAGACACAAGAGAGTCCGAATCATCCTGGACGACTACCAGTCTTTTAAGACGTTCGACCCTGGCCTTGTACTAAATATTCCATGTAGCGAAAAATAATCGAAATGAATATAAAGAATTTTTGAAACGAGTAAAATGAAGGCACCAGTTTCATGTCAATGACACATTCCAAAGCCAGGAAGGCACCTCTAGCGACCCCAAGCTTGTTGCTGGCACATACATGTGCCTTGTCCGGACGACTTGCATAAAAATTATACAGACCTTTGAGTGACAGCGACTTGGCTTCTTCCTCAAAAGAAGTGTTGTTCTTGAAACGCAAACTACAATCCTCACTACGCACAAAGAATTCAATTCAATTCAATTCAATTCAAAGTTCTATTAGAGTGCGCGCGGGCCCCTTGGGGCCCATATGGCACTATGCGTAGTACATGGATGTGTGCTAGCTGACGCGGTAGGGGGGGCGGATTAGGGGAGAACGTCAGCGCGGTAGGTATTCTCGGGAGTGTGCTATGAGTGAGGGATGGAGAGTATGAGTCTAGGCAGGGTGTCTTTGCAGTTGTCGTAACGAGTCATGTATGTATGTAAAATGAGTTAAACTATGAGAAAGAGGAAAGGGAAAAAAGGAAAAAGGGGAGGCGCTCTCGGCGCTAGAGGGTGTAGCGGGGGAAGCGGTCCGTGCCGCTCACGGTTCAGTAGGCGTTGATGAGGAACAAGGGGACTCAACGTTTTGAGACTGATCGGATTGGCTTGGTCTTTTAACCATTCAACGTCTGCATGACACACAGCACGTTGAAGAACAGCTGCTACCATTAGCATAGGCTGAAAAGAACAAACAAAATGAATGCTTACCGTCAAGCGGGAGGTCAAGAGGCATAACAAATGTATGGGTTCCAAACTCTTTATCTACCGTGCCTTTGCGCCTGAAGCACATCTGCACAGTAAAGTTGCCATTGGCCCCAATTTTAGCAGCGCGAATGGCCTCCAACTCCGATGCCTGAGCTGATGGGCCAACGTTGACCACATTTGTGATCTGCTGAAGAGGTGAAGGGTTACCAATGCGCTTACGGAGCTTTTCAGCTCGGTCAGCGGCCCCAATATCTTTAAGGTTAGGCAACCCATTCTCCTCGGCATCTAATAGAATAGACATATCAATCCATGAAGCATGAATGTAGATAAACTGATGAGACAGTACCTTTATGTTTGCACTTTCCACATAATGCCTCTACCACAGGGGGCATCAGCCATGGCATATGGAGTTCACATGCCACGGCAGTTTGTGCGTGGTTTATGCGCGGTTTAGACGCGGTATGTGGACATTGCGGATGGGCCGATCCGCGGAAGGGTTCAAATCCGAGCATCAAAGTTATATTTAAACATGGCTCTCCGCCTGCTAGATCACATGTTTCCATAGGCTCTAATAATAAGAGATCGGACTGGATCGAACTTGAATTCCCGTCGACCGGAGGCAGGTGCAGACAAATTATCCATGATAAAAATCGAGGTAGAGGAGACAAAGAGAGCACGGCATGATGACCATGTGTTCTCACATAATCAATGCATCATGTTCGAGACTACAAATAAGTATTTTCTTAATACTTACCAGTTGATAATAGTGCCCCAGATCCCCTACCACTCATTCTTTTGCACACCTACTTGAATTTCACAATTTCACAAAACATTTTGCTCATTCATCAGGTGACCGCATCCCGGCGATCACTTCATCTTATCTGATGTTATCATTGTATAATCTCACGAACAACCGGCCCACAACCGGCCACATTCCACGCATAATCTGCCGTGGCATATCAAATCATGTGCGTCTACAAGCATAGTGCTGCACAGTCCACAGCCTTGGCAGGACTTGAAGGTCTAGATATGTGGCCGATTAAAGACAAAAAGAACAGCTAGATACAAGACATACTGCCTGTATTGCAGCGCGCTGTACACCAGTTGCAGCTGCAACTATCTTTTGGCATTTCATGAAAAGTGAGCCGGGTACACCGTCAAAGCGAGGATAAATCTGGAGACAGCCGTCGTCCTGGAGGCTACCACAAGGCGCGTCATCGAGGGAAGGAACGGAAAGGGAATTGAGTCAAAAGAGAAAGCGAAAAGAGAGCAACGGAATGGGAGCCAGCGATTGCTTTTATAATTAACGTTGTCTTGGTCTTGGTCTTGGGAGTGTGTGGGAGCGACTTGCGATTGTGCGCGGGATTATATCTCCATATACTGAATAAAAACAGAGCCAATACGCACTGAACAACAAATTATTCGACACAAAATCTGAAATATGGAGCGATTTGGGCACAGTTATGACCTATGAAATGATGGAATTACACTTACTGGGATCGTACCTGCTTGTGCCTGCTTGAAACCGGCTTGAAACCCGACGGAGCAAGACGACCCCCGTAGAGAAACTTGAAAGAACGTGAAAAACTGGGATAAACTCACTTCCCTTGAGTCATGTAATCTGAGACATAAACAAGGGACTGGTCGGCCGCTTCGCGGCCTCCCATCTCTTTTGTGTGTTTAACAAAGTCATCGGGGGTGATTGGGAGCAACACACCATTCATAGTCAAGTTGCACTTGGTTGAACTGAGCTGAGTTGAGCTGGATATTATTCACTGCCGAGTCTGCAAAGAGCCATAGGTGAACGAAGCAATTGAAGATTCGGCGCTGACAGTTGAGGAGCAAAATAAATTATCTGAACTTGGCTAATACCAAATAACACAGAAGCACAACACTCCATCCCCCTTCATTGGGACACAAAAAAATTATCTCCCTATTTGAAAAAATTATGCCTGCCGGAATTTTCATTGTCAGCTCAACCTCATCGGATTGTGCACAGTTTTCCAATCAATATTGCTCCTGGAGTGGATCATCTTTCCAGCCGTAAATGACACTGACTACACTGCATCAGAAGGGACCTGTTCGCCGCGGCCGCCTTTGTTTCGGTGCGGTGAGAGAGATCTGTCAATATTAGCGCCGGGGCAGTGTCTGTCAAAGTATGTTGGAATGGTGACGTCACGTGCCGAGATGCCGAATGATTGATTGCCCGTGGCCGGCGGGAAAGAGAGAGCACGATCAAGGGCGGCGGTCTGCCGCGGCGGACGGCATCAGCGGAGATTCAGTGGAGTTTAAAGAGGCTTCCGACGGACAGACAGACGTAATTTTATAAAGAGAGTGATGAGATGCCCAAACAAATGGTGAAGCGGGCACGAGGATCGCAATTCACTGCATTAGGAAGTCACAAATGTCACAGTGACTCCTTCCTACCGGCGAGTTTCAAAATTTCACCAAACATGGGGGGTCCATGAAGAGTTCTAAAAAATAATTAGTGGATAGGGAGAAGGCCTGGGAGTCTCCAAGCATGGGGATTCGGTAAAATTTTTAGGCTAGATTATCTATGAAGATTTTTGAGCAGGTGATTGTCTGGCCACTTATTGATGGTGTTGATCATTTATGCGTCAGGAGTCTGGTGTGTTGTCTTGGGGAAAGTCTAAAAGTTATTTCAGAGGATGCTCCATGGAGACATTGATCCTCAAATTTCGTATGGATTGCTGTTTACACGGCTCGATGAATCATGCACTCCAACCGAAGATACCAACCATTTTTTACTCTGAAAACAGTCAAATATTGCTTGAAATAAACATATCATACCAAGGACGCCTATTTCGGGGAAGTGTGCTTTCTCTATTGGGAGAGTGGAATAGAGTTGTCAGAGGGCGTGCCTTTGTTTGACCCTAATGCCTTGGCCTTGGGAACCAAACACAGACTGTTATAGGTCGTTCTCAGCAGTTTCAGCAGATGATTTTGTGCTGATTGGTTGGCACACCTCAGAGAACACTTCAGAACGATTTCGTTCTATCTTCTACTAGGCTAGCAAGCTTATATTTTTCAATCAACCATCAAGCTATGATCGAATTGAGCATTTTACGGCGAAGTTCTAGGGCTCTAACCCGTCCGTCCCGTAAGACGGGACGGGCCTTTACGGCCGTTTTTTTAGGCTACCCGTTCCGTACCCGTCCCGTAGAACTGAGTCCCAGAGGGTTCTACGGACGGGTCCCGTCCGTGCGACGGGTGACGGCCGTTTCTACGGGTCCCGAGGGGATTTTTACGTTGAACAATTATTCCAGCCTAAAAACCGCGCATAAACCTCCTTAAATGACCCTTGCCTGGCCCATAAATTTTATTTTGACATGTTCCACATACCAGAGACGAGAAGCTTCACTGTGGATCATCCTCGATGGTCTAAGCGAGCGGCCATCAATATCTCGCAGAATGCCGATCATTACCGAGCCAATAAATCAGCAAGAAAACAATGATTTCCGCGGTTTTCATCCCCAAACTGGATCGCTTAACCTCACCGGACACAACCGAGCCGTTGCCGAAGCCTTCTGACCCCGTTTCATCCCATCAACCCGTAGACCCGTTCACGGCCGGGTACGGGTTGCCCGTAGACGGCTCGACCCGTCCCGTACCCGTTCCGTAAAAAACCTCTCCCAGATCGTCCTACGGACGGGCCCGTTCCCGTAGAAACCGGCCGTAGACCCGTCGACAACGGGAACGGATGAGAGCCCTACGGCGAACAGTCGCCCAGAATGCCTGGACTCGCATGTTTTGGTTGAGAGAATAAGGATGAAGTAGCACATAGCTCACCTTTGAGTGTTTTACCCTGGAGCGTATCTGCCAGAGCGGCACTGAAAGCAGCTATAATATAAATTCCAAATTACAGCAGAAGAATGAGGAATCGGAGAAAGAGCTCACCCTGGAATGAACCTTCTTTGTTGCAACCTTCCACCAAGACATCACCTTCTCCGACCATCTTGACAATGCCTGATCTGAGGCCTTGGCTGGTAGTCATACATCAGCAAAACCTGGTCCAACTCCAGAGCACTCCAGAGTATCCAGAGTAGCCAGAGAGCCAGAGTGAAGGGTACCCTCTTGTGAGCTCCCCAGAGTAGTGCCACAGTAGCTCAGAGTAGCTAAAAATAGCTACTCTGGCGCTAATCTGAGTTATTTTTAGCTTACTCTGGCGCTCTCTGGGAGTGCACCAGAGTACGCCAGAGAACGCCAGAGTACGCCAGAGAAAGCCAGAGTGCACTGGAGAGCACACCAGAGAAAGCCTAAGTGTGCTAGAGGAATTCTCCAGTGCACTCTGGCTTTCTCTGGTGTACTCTGGTGTGCACTCTGGTGCACTCTGGAAGGAAACTCTGTATTACTCCGAGCTGCTCTGGGCCACTCTGATGCACTCTGGATGTACCGGCTCACTGTGTGCATACTCTGAAGGTATTCTGAGCTCCTCTAACCCAATCTGGGCTTCTCTGACCTACTTACTCTGACCTACTCTGGGCGACTCTGACCTACTCTGGAGCTACTCTGGAGAACTCACAAGAGGGTATTTTTCACTCTGGCTACTCCTCTGTCTACTCTGGTACATCCAGAGTGCATCAGAGTGGCCCAGAGCAGCTCGGAGTAATACAGAGTTTCCTTCCAGAGTGCACCAGAGTGCACACCAGAGTACACCAGAGAAAGCCAGAGTGCACTGGAGAATTCCTCTAGCACACTTAGGCTTTCTCTGGTGTGCTCTCCAGTGCACTCTGGCTTTCTCTGGCGTACTCTGGCTTTCTCCAGGACACCAGAGATCGACTCTGGCGTTCTCTGGCGTACTCTGGTGCACTCCCAGAGAGCGCCAGAGTAAGCTAAAAATAACTCAGATTAGCGCCAGAGTAGCTATTTTTAGCTACTCTGAGCTACTGTGGCACTACTCTGGGGAGCTCACAAGAGGGTACCCTTCACTCGTACTCTGGCTTTCTCCAGGACACCAGAGATCGACTCTGGCGTTCTCTGGCGTACTCTGGTGCACTCTGGAGAACTCTGGGTCGATCTCCAGGACACCAGAGATCGACTCTGGCATTCTCTGGCGTACTCTGGTGTACTCTGGTGCACTCTGGAGAACTCTGGGTCGATCTCCAGGACACCAGAGATCGACTCTGGCATTCTCTGGCGTACTCTGGTGCACTCTGGTGCACTCTGGAGAACTCTGGGTCGATCTCCAGGACATCAGAGATCGACTCTGGCGTTCTCTGGTGCATTCTAGCTTTTCAAAATAAACACCCTGGAAAATATCCATCCACCAGTTCATTTCTATCTACTGAGAAATCCGAGCAAACCACTAACTAATCTTCGCCCACCAAATCCCACTCCCATTGAACATCATCGCTCGCTTCCGGAGATGGCTCGTCATTGAGATTTTCTCTAACGGAGGATTCAGCAAAACCATTTCAAAGACCGCAGTTCACCGACCGAATCTCATCCATCCACCGATCCCAGACCGCTTCTATGTGCGGACCTCGAGTTGGGTGTTTGAGGGCGTGGTGAGCCGTCTCGAGCATCGTTTCGTAATACTCATTGTAAAGCTTTCTGGATAACTTCCTGACGCCGTAGCGCTTTTCTTCGAGGACATTCCGGATCTAGCACAGCTTTAGTTGGATAGGAGATCTTCGCGGGACACTCACCATGGTAGCCGCCGCGGCCACAAGAGGGATCGTGATTATATTGAATGTTCCACGGGCGAAGTGCCTGTAAAAGGCGATGCTACCGGATTCATTTCGTTTCCAGATCCACCCCTCGATAACGCCCTTGATGGCTTCGTGGGCGAAATCGGTTCTCTTCCCCTAGTAAAATATAGCGACGAGTGTATAATGCGCTATGTGAGAACCATACCTCAGCCGTTCCGGCGCAGAAAGAAGACTTCTTAAGGAGTTTGTCGATCTCATCTTTATGGTGCTTGTCCTTTTCGGCTTGGCTCCGTCCGCTGGGCAGAAGCAATTGTTTATATTTCTCGTCAACGACGCAGCGGGTGACATTTTTTCCGATGTTACGGAAGTTCGAGCCCCCGGTACGAATCTGAATGTAAGTCAATTTCGGGAGTATACCCTAAAATATTAGAACCGACATATTTTGCCATGCCCGTTTTGTGCTTCTCGAACGTTGACCAGTCCAAGGGATATCTTAGCTCCCTTTGACATTGCTTTAAGCATTTGAATGCGAGTTCGACGCAAAGGGGAAGGACTTTCTCGGGGTCAGGAAATAGAATGTGCGTCGTTAAATGCATGTACATAAATTTCCCTGTTTTCATCGACCGTTGGTAGTCGGCGCAATAGTATTTTTCTTTAGTGTCGTCATCTGTTGACTGCTGGCCCTTGGGTTTGTGTGGTGCCGGAGATGGGGAATTGGAGTCGGAGTCGGAGTCGACGGCCGTTACCCGCTTTGGCAGTCGTTCCTGTTGGTCTTGTGCGCGGCGTAACCGGGCAGGGGCTGGCGGCTGGCTAGCACGATTCCGGCGGCGATGTGCTTGTAGGACATCTGTTCCTTTGCAACGGAGAAAGCCTGGGTAAGTGACCATCGAAAACAGGGAGATGCTTACCTTGATAAGCATCCTGGCTGGCTCTAGGCTGGGTCCTGGATGCTTGAAGTTCCGCTGAGCTCGCCGGAGCATGCACGGGGTCTACGACTTCAGGTGAGGGTCTGTCTTGCAATGGGCAAGGTGCTTACTTCCGGAATCATTGTAAGACGGTCCATAGCGCATCGCCGCGTTTGGACCACCTGAAGCGTACGTGGCTGAGTCACAATCCAAAGATGGGGAAGACACTTGCCTTGATACTGGTCAATAGAGGTCGTCGGAGCATGCACAAGGTCTGCGACTTCAGGTGAGGGTCCATCTTGCAATGGGCAAGGTGCTTACTTCTGGAATCATTGTAAGACAGTCCATAGCGCATCGCCGCATTTGGACCACCTGCGGCATACGTGGCTGAGTCACAATCCAAAGATGGGGAAGACACTTGCCTTGATACTGGTCAATAGAGGTCGTCGGAGCACGCACAAGGTCTGCGACTTCAGGTGAGGGTCCGTCTTGCAATGGGCAAGGTGCTTACTTCCGGAATCATTGTAAGACGGTCCATAGCGCATCACCGCGTTTGGACCACCTGCGGCGTACGTGGGTGCCGAGTCACAATCCATAGCCTTGATACTGGTCAATAGAGGTCGTCGGAGCACACACAAGGTCTGCGACTTCAGGTGAGGGTCCGTCTTGCAGTGGCAAGGTGCTTACTTCCGGAATCATCGTAAGACGGTCCATAGCGCATTGCCACATTCGGACCACCTGCGGCGTACGCGGCTGGCTGAAAGTGAGTGGGCATTTATGATAGGTCAAAGGTTGCTTGCTGGGTTCACCCTGCACCCGTCCTTCAAATGACCTCGTGGAGTTCTTCTGTCACATACATGAGATGGAACCCAGTCGGCGGCACTAGGAGACGCCGAGCTGAAGCGATAATCGCTCGGCTCGTCGTCTCGCAGGCATGGAGACAAGAAAACTCACCATGCGGGGTGGTAAACCTTTGATTTTTTGACCAGCTTGAGTGCCGGCGAATGAGCGCAGTTGGTTGTCATCCCCCACGTGTGCGGCGCCTGCGCCTGCGGCAGGTGAGTGACGATCCTAAAACGGGGAAGATGCTTACCTCGGCCTGAGTCCGGACGCGCCGCCGAACTTGACACGTCGTTCCGTTGAGTGCCGGGGTGTTGAAGCGACCGAAGGTCGGTGACGGCAAGAGAGTCCAAGTGTGGCGGATCCGCCCGAGAAGGTACGAACCGCAGGTCCGCGGGAAGCTGGCTCTGTCAGGTACATGAGAATGAAATATACATGAGACTAAGAAAAACAATGCACGATCGGCTGCGGTGCACGTTGAAGTGGCCTTTCGTTGGACGGGGGCTCCTGTTGAAGACATCAGCCCAACTCTGGTGCGTGGCACTACGAGAGGCCGAACTGGAGCAATAATCGCCCGGCTCATTGTCTTGCAGGCATGAAAGATGTAACTCATGATCTGTGCCTTCTTGAGGACGCGCGCATTGTTGACGTTCTCCGGTTCCCCGTCCAACGGGTCTGCTTTCTTGCGTGGCGGATTCGTGGTTATAGCCGTGGCCACTCGAGCCTTGTACTCTAATTTGCCACCTTGACCAAGGCTTTTACGCGGGCTCGTCCTAGTCTGAGGATGAAGATTTTCTGTTATGAATAGTCAGTACGTGATAGGAAGGGGAGGTTGACTGCTTACCGTTCGCGGCCTGCTTCGGCTGAGCAAGACTTGATTCGTCGACATACTGCCGTTTCCGCTTCTTATCTAAGGAATGGTCAATAGGTGAGTGGAGATCAGATTTTCTGCTCGCCTGAATTACTGAGTATTGGCCGTGTTGCTCGAGTTTACTGTTTTCTTCCGCCTCTGGGAGGACATGGTTGTCGGAAGTCAACCAGGTCTCGTGACTATGTGTGTTGATGTTTGCATGTATATCGGACTTAATCGGATTCGATCAGCTCTACGAATTATTAGTGAAGAATCGAGACAGAAAAATAGGTGGACTGACCTCTCGTCTGAAGATCTTAAAAGAGAAGGATAGCCACTTCGAACCGTGACCGACAACAGCAGAGACATCATCGCGGACGGTTGGGAGCATGGGAAGATAGCGCTGGGCTATTTGCTCTGGGTCGTTGCATACCTGGGTACACAAAGTACGCAGACAATGTCCTGGTATTGCCAGCAGGCACGAAAACAGCTTCCATAGAGAGTGCTGCTGAGTGATAATCGCTAGACAGGCGAGTCACTGATGGTGTTGAGCGGCATGCGCTTGATAGCTGGACTACACCGAGGAGAACATCTGCTAGACAATAATCGCCCAACAGACAAGGGCAAAAAGGCGAGGGCCATCCGTGCGGCACGGTCCTCAGGAGAATCGATCAAGCGCCACCACGGAGTATATTCCGACGATATGTATGCTATGCGGTGCGTGTGGTGTATTAGTTAAAGCTCCAGGGTGCTTGAATGGGCGTCGACATCAGGAGTAATGGAGTGGCGTGTGACCGGCTCGTCTGGCTTAATCTTGAGAAAAAGTCGACGTAATCTTCAGATTGCCCATGGGATGCAGGGTCTGAAGGCACCTTCATCGAAGTTACGATACCAAGAATGCTGGCCAGAAAAGCAACGAGGAACGCCCTCTTCATCTTCAACTTTGTAGCTGGGGAAGAGTAGGAGGCGAGAATGTCGCCTTTGGAGAACGTCTGCTGGGCGATCATCGCTTGGCAGATGTGGTGAGAGATGTACGAAGAACAGGCGAGGTGCAGCATCAGGGATCGCCCCCGACGTCTGCTGGGCAATCATCGCTTGGCGACGGTGTGTAGTAGGAAAGAGTGCGGCCGTCCTCGAGCTGCTTGCCGGTGAAGACGAGGCGCTGCTGGTTAGGCAGGAATTCCTTGAGTGGCGTCGACATTGAGGAAGGCGGAGCAATGGAGGGTTGCGGTGCTAGGGGGATCGTTGGTGGGAATGGTGTCACCTTGGGACGTCTGCTGGGCGATGATCGCCTGGCATGCGAGGAGAGCAAGGATGGCCACGTGAGCTCCACGCGCATTCGAGCAAGCTTGAGGCAAGCGTCAACTTATCCCGCTATTTAAGCTCGCACCCTCCGGCCAGTACCTGGCCAGACCTTCGTCATAAGTCTGAAGTCGGGGGGTGGGGGTCTTTGAAGGTTTGAAGTCCAAAATGGTGTTTGAAGGTTCCCAGTCCACGCCATGTAGAGGGTATAAGTCCATTTCACCCAAATTAAGGGCCGCCTGGGTAGAGCAGTGTATAGAGACATATCTGTTGGACGCTAGCTGTGTGATAGGAAGTCTCGCATGTTCGATCCTGGCGGTTTTCGTTTTTTTTTCCCTATTTAATTTACATGACAGGAGATGAGTGTTAAATCTCCTCCTCAATATCGCCTTTGTGGCTCGGTTGGAAAGAGCGCCTGTAAGAGACATCGTTGCGTGAAACATTGAACAGGAGGCTGTTGATTCGATTCCAACCGCAGGCGTTAACGTCGAAACTTCATGTATTTTTGTCCTGCGTGATTAAAATAAAAAAGACCCTCATGGCATTATAATAGTGGTATGGGTGGCATCTTCAAGTACGCAATGTTTTTTTAAAAAAAAGAAAATATCGAACATTGCATTCATTCCGACCCGTCTAATACTCTGTACATGTGAGAAGACTGCTATCCCTCCCAGTGTGTAGTCGGAAAGAGTGCAGCCGTCCTTGAGCTGCTTGCCGAGGCGCTGCTTGCCGAGGCGCTGCTGGTTAGGCAGGAATTCCCTGAGTGGTGTTTTCGTATAGAATGATAATTAGCCCTCATCTGGAGACTCGGACGACACGAAAATAGTGGCCATGTACGAACAGGATTTATTTAACATACACAGAAACAAGATTAACATACTCAAAATTCAACTTGTGTCCATCAGGGCTGGATTCTCGGACTGCTGTCCTTACGTAGTTGACAATGTGTGCAAGGCATCCTCCTTGGTGATGAGGAGATCCTCGGGTATTTCCAAGCGCCGCCAAAGCAACTCTTCCGTCAGCAGCGTCGTAGGGAATCGTGCCTCCCCTGCCTTCCCTCCCCAATCAAAGTCGACCACCTGAAGCTTGAGGGATCTATCTCCCTTCCATTTGGTCGGCGCTGGAATATTGGCGGTGCGCAAGTCGCCGTGGACAAATCCGGCACGGTGAAAGTTATCCGTGAGAGTCTTGATTTCTTCGTAGGCTCTAACACAGTCACCCTCGGAAAAGTTGGCCGTGAATATGCTGCTTGCATTTTGGACGTACTGCATGACCACGACGTGCCAGCCACCGGGGATGTGCTGATAGCCCAGCAGCTTCGGTGCATGTCCAAGCTCGTGGCAGAATTGATGTAGAGTGGGGCAGTATAAGGTGGAAAATTTAACCAGGACTATGTCCGAGTTTAGGGATGCTGTGAACAGAAGGCGGGTTCCGGACCCCTGGAATGATGCAATAAGGTTAAACTCCAGTACTTGAGTTTTATCCGGCCACGACATGGCCATGGTGATCGCAGGGTACTTTGGATCGGGAAGGGCGGGAGGGTGCGGGTGGGCCAACATTCTGGCTGTGTCTGTGTGGATCTCGTGTTGAAGGACACACGCAGCATGGAAGGCGCAAACAAGTCGGTCAATGGTGTGAACATCGGCGCCGTCGTGGCGGAAGCCAAGCATCGGTGTGAGCTCAACTACTCGAGGGCGTTGCACAATGACTATGGCATAGAAGTTGATATATGCTCCTGGAAAGATTGTTAAACTCTCGGTGTGAGCTCAACTACTCGAGGGCGTTGCACAATGACTATGGCATAGAAGTTGATATATGCTCCTGGAAAGATTGTTAAACTCTTAAACTCGTATTTCTGCAAACAAGCTTACCTTGGATGGTCATACCGAGCATCGGTACTCGATACCCGTTATATATGTCGAGTTGATTGTGAGTGGCTTTTGCATGTGAATGAGTCGCATATGCGACGATCTCGTACTCGGCGTCACCGTTGTTCGAATGAAGACTTTTTTTGAATTCAGTAATACAGGTAATTGCACCGAGCGGCCCATCGCGGTGCCCATCGCTCGCCACCTGGTGCATGGAGCCAACTGAAGATTCAATCAACTTGGGCCAATTGTTTGAATGCACATGTGCAGCAAAGATATCGTTGATAAGAGGGAGCATGGTGGCCCACATTGCATGTTCGTCCCGATGATATTGTCGGCCTCACACAGCCAACGCTTCTACCTTCTTCCTTAAAACATCCTCCTTTACTAATTCCACACCAGCCATCGGGACGCCATTGTAAATGTCGGTGAATTTTCCAAAAGGCGAGTATAGTAGAGCCACCGGCGCCACACCATGGTCGGATTCCGGGCGGTCGTTCCAAACTCGGTCCTTGGATATGCACTGAAACGTCTGGGGCTCTTTTGCAAGGAAGGACGGGGCCTTGGAGACAACCGAGCTCTTGTCAAGAAACGTCGTCCAGGTGGACGGCTTGGGCGTCGGCGAGGGCTTCACCAGTCGCGTGTAAGGCGTGAACGTGATGTAGAAGTGGATGGCGTTTCGGTTCCCCGGTGCTGATAGCGCCTCCTCTATATCATCTGAGGTGAAGGCGGGCTGTGGCAGAGCCTTCGATAATTTTGTAAGGACGCAGTGAGTGGAATTTATGTGAAATATCATACCGGAAGTTGTATGGCCGTCAGGGGCGAAACGAGTTTAATGTTATATTGTGAGATATCATAAACTTGGACGATCCAAGTTCTCAGGCTGCGTCTAGCGTTTCAGAGGGAGAAACTAGGAGCATCCAACGGAAAACTTACTATCCATCCACTCTTGTGTCCGCCACTTTTTCAATCAAGTTCTGGATAGTGCGTCCGGGCAAGCCTGCTACCACAACCAGTAGCTCGGATCTTCTGTGCCCGTCAACTAAGTCGAAGTTGTCCAGGAGAATAACGAGTTTCGCGGGGAAACGATCGGCCATTGGGTGTTGTGAGTAAGAAATCTCGGTATGACATGTGTCAGGATGGCTGTGCCCACGATCAGCGCGCTTGGTGCCCACTTATTTTCAAGGACTCGAGCTAATAGATCATGGAATGAGCGTTTACTTGGAAAGCAGTAATTAACCAAGATCTGTGGTACATACAAGAGAATGCTAGTATTATTATACAGGGGTGTTAAGGTCGCAGAACCGCAAGAATGTTTGCCGCACATCTTTCGACCCCCTGTGTATGGGGCCCCTTGCGTTCCAGCTGTATGTTTTTTTTCCATTCCATGTGCGGCAAAAGGATCCCCATACCATTCTCACACTGTCCGAGGCACTTTTGATACCAACGTTCCCATATTGGTGTCCACCAGCCAACATTGATTCCGGACGCAGCGAAGGCTGGAGGTCTCGGCTACCAGGATACAGTTGAGGTTTGATTGCCATACATGTCTCTTTGTCCTAACGATGAAGTTAATCTTTATGCTAAAGTAAAGTTCAAAACACTCACCTGTCGCTACGTGGTAAACACCGCAGATTAAATCTATCTCGCGATCCGTAAGATGGTCGTCCCAATAGGCCGACGTGGAATGACCATCCCATAGACAGATCCCGTCGACGAGAGCATCGTCACTCGGCCCACGTAAAACTTCTTCCTCGGAGACCTCTGACTTCGCGAGTCGGCCAATGATGCCTCCACTGAGCAAGGCCGCACGGCCACGAGGGCTGCGGAAAAACTGACGGCGGACCGACACATATGCTTGATAATCTTGGAGATCGGGCTTATATTTCGCTGGTTGGAAGCCCAAACCGGAGTAGCAAGGGGACGTGGGTTCGCATGGCCAGGGGAGATGTGTGTGGAGCGGAAACATGTCATGAAAGTTATTCCACGAGACAGAAGCATTTGCATCACCTCCCTTAAGCTTGGGCCCCATCCTTGTCTTACTATTTCAAGTGCATCAGTTGCACTTCGTAGTAGAATATAGAGGTCGTCCTGCTGTTGCCGCTGGTCGAAGATTACATAGTATACTTCATTGTTAAGGATTTCCCTCCGAACTTGTATCGCCCATTCGGAATAGAGGTCGGAATCGCCTTGATGAAAATCCAGTAAGGGTCTTGGGATATCCGCCAAGGTGGTGGCTCGTTTACAGTAAGCCAAGAAACAGCGAATGTTGTCCCATTCGGTCTCGTTAGATACCACAATCTCATTATCACCAAGAAGTTTTTTGACAACCATGGTGGCGGGGAGGTCGAGATTGGTCTGGACACTACCTTTGGTCGCGGTGCATCGGAAGCGAAGATTTGCCATCTGCGTAACAGTCGAAGCGATAGATGTGCTAGTGGACGTGTCGGATTCCGCGTCGTTAACGGGGGTCGATTGCACATCATCAGTGCGCTGAATGTCCAACTGTGGAGATAACTGTCCCTCCTCCAGCTCTTCCATGTCGGGTAGCATTTCCGGAAGCATATCATTGTCATCTTCATCTTCTCCATCACGCACCGGGAGCCCACAGCATGACTCGTCTAGCACCGGGAGCCCGCAGCAATCCTCCTCGCCGAAATGGTCCTCGTCATCTGATGCGTCCCCTTCTGGCCCGAATCGCTCACACAAATCCCATTCATCGTAGTACGAGTCGTAACGACGTTGAGCAGGACCGAATTCGTCCCAATAATCATTGTAGTTTTGATGGCCCGCTGCCCACCGAATATAGTGGCCATTAGACTCTTCCCAGATGAAAACGCGAGCTCCTTTGTGACCGGGAGCTTGTCCCTTTGCCGCGTGATCTTCCCTCTGTTTCCGACGTTGCTTGTCCTCGTGCGTTTCGCGGGCAGCCCACTCAGTGTTATGCTGATGTTGTCGAAGGAAGAATGTGTCCATTTCCTCCCCTTCGCGCTGGCCACTATAACGCTCCACAGGAGGGAATGGGCGGGGAGCAGCGGTCAAAAGAACTAGTGCTGCAGAGGGGGGTTCTTCTTGGGCAGCAGCACACAAAAGACCTAGCGCAGGAGATGCTGCTGATGGAGCAACATATGGATCACTATCGTGGCACGAAGAGATGAACGTCGTCCTCATTGCGGTTACATTCATGGTCCACCGACTGAACGCGACGTCCCCCGGAAGGCGGTGCAAATACGTTATTTCGAGCTCATCAGGCACAAACTGCAACGACTTCAAGCCAGAGGGAATGAAAACTTCTGGGTAGTTTTTGATCTCGCCCCAGTAAATGTAGAGGGGCATAGGAAGGTGCGAAGCGATGATTGCCGGAAGGACGAATTGGAAATCATGAGGCAGGTTGACAAGGATGGGGTAGTTGCCGCTAGGAACACTAAAATCGATGATTCCACCAATCCTAGGGATTTCCAAATCTCCAGCGGCTGATTTCTCGAGTTTATCGAGCCACGATGGATGAATGTCAGCCAAGCGGCAGACAGCGTCCCTCCAATCGGGAAGGTCAAAGATGTCAGTGTTTTCAGCCCCGTTTCCGACGTTATTACGAATCGACATGAACCAAAAGTGCATCGCCAAGTCAGCAATGAGAGGCAAGAACCCTTTAATGGCACGGAAGATGACGGTTCGTGCAGCGTTTTCAGTGCGGTAGGTTTGGAGATAACTCCACCGGGATGGATAACCGAACGGGACGGTGCCCTTCGTGCGGGGGAGGTGATTGACCTTCATCATGGCGAGCAAGACACGACGGAGGGTCATTTCAAGGCGATACCATTCATCCTTGAGATTGTTGGGCAGGCCCCATGGGCCATTATCCATCTCATCCATCATCTGGACGATGGGGAGTGTAGAACGTTTATAGTTGAGTGGTCCAAAGAGTTCACCGTACCACGGATTTAGAGCTGGTATAAACATAATATCCGAGGTGGCAGACGCGACATATGTCGGCGAGAACAAGTTTCCATGGACGGATGTGGGATGGGGAGCCGGGGCCTTTTCAGCAGTTGGCATGTTGATTAGGAATTGTGCATATCCATTATACACAGAAAATATTTTCTTTTCAATGTGTGCATGGCCCAGGAGTGGTATTCTATCCATCTAAGGACCAGATCTGTCAGTCAGGTCGTAGGAATGCCTGCGGATTAAACACTTACCGGCAGAGTCGGTGCAGAGCGAGACAAGGGTGCAGAGAGAGACATGGGTCGTTCGAGAAATGTGCAAATGTATGAATATTACGAGGCGCCGTGCGCCAGGCAATGAATGTCGTTAAGAGTTGGTGGAAGGTTTGGCTGCGAGGTGAGAATGCACCAAACAGAGAGCGGGAAACTCTGGTGTGGCAGGTGAAAAGAGAGTATAGTGAGGGACGCTACGAGGTGACCGAGTGCGCGGTAGATGCAGTGGGTGGTTGGAGAGAAGTTATGATATCGGTAAGAGACAAAGAGTTTTGAAGTCACAAGATTTAGAAAATTCTCTTTGTCTGTCTGTCTGAAACCTTCAAACTCCGCTCGGGCCTCTTCGACAGCCCCGCTACATGATTCACTTAGACGAAGTGCCGGGGCGCAAAGCGCTCCGGCGCACTCTTGTATATTATATCATTACACAAGTATCATTACATTATTTACGGCTACGCTGCTCTTAACGCACAAAATACTACGAAACATTTAAATTGGTGCCGCTATGACGAAAGACTTGAGGAAGCGTACATGAATATTACTGCACATATAGTACATCCGAGGTAGGCTATGAGTACGCGTGGTGTTGGTGTGATAGTATATATACAAAAGAAAGCTCTCCAAATAGACATCAATCAAGCGTTGCCACGCAGACGACTGAGAGCAAAGTCAGTACCAACGTTTCTTTTTGAACGTTTTAGTTGTAGTCGGAGAGTCCTCGAGCTGCTTGCCAGCGAAGATGAGGCGTTGCTGTTCAAGGGTGGCGATGGTAAGGTGAATAACGATAAGAGATGGTGGCGCAACTCACCCCTCCTCATCTTGACCTTGACGTTGTCAAGCGTGTCCGACAACTCGACCTAAAACATGATGGTCTTGCCCGTGAGGGTCTTGACAAAGATCGGCATCCCACCGCGGAGACGGAGGACGAGGACTCTTTTGGATATTATAATCCGAAAGGGTGCGATCGTCCTCGAGCTGCTTGCCAGCGAAGATGAGGCGCTGCTGGTGAGGGGGAATACTGGTGATGACAGGGTCAGCAACGAAGTATAATGATAAGAAATGGTGGCTACTCACCCCTCCTGCCTTGGAGGTGCGATAGTACTAATACAAAAGAAGGCTCTCCAACCAGACATCGATCAAGCGCCGTGACTGAAAACAAAATCAGTATCCGAGCATGGTTTAAGTGGAAAACATACACCAACGACTCTTTCTGAATGTTGTAATTGTAGCCGGAGTCTTCGAGCTGCTTGTCGGCGAGGATAAGGTGCTGCTAGTCAGGCGGATCCCTCCTTGTCCTGCATCTTTGACCATCGTGTCCGGCGTGATGGTCTTACCCTTGAGGTTCTTGATGAAGATCTGCATGCCTCCACGGAAATGTAGGGAAAGGTGGAGAGTAGACTCTTTCTGAATGTTCTAGTGGGCCGAGTTGCTTGCCAGCGATGATAAGACGTTCCATCCCCTCCTTGTCCTGGATCTTCACTTTCACATTATCGATCGCATCGGAAGACTCGACCGAAAACTCGAGCTCACGCGTGATGGCCTTGCCCATGAGGGTTTTGACGAAGAGCTGCATGCCGTCACGGAGGTGGAGGACGAGGTGGAGGGTGGAATTCTTCTCGACGTTGTCGTCGGAAAGAGTGCAAATGTCCTCAAGCTGCTTCCCAGCGAAGATGAGGCGCTGCTGGTCAGGGGAATACTGGTGATAACAGGGTCAGCAACAAAGCATAACAATAAGAGATGGTGGCTACTCACCCCTCCTGTCTTGGATCTTGGCTTTGTTGTCGATTGTGTCCGACGAATCGACCTCGAGCGTGATGGTCTTGCCCGTGAGAGTCTTGAAAAAGGTCTGCATCCCGCCACGGAGACGGAGGACGGGGTGAAGGGGGAACTCTTTTTGTGGATATATATTATAGTGCGAAAGGATAGGACCGTCCACGAGCTGCTTGCCGATCTTGACGACTGCATACCGGCGCGGACGGAGAACGCGAAGAGTGAGGCTACTGTGAGCGGGTCCTTGTCCTGGATCTTCATGTTGGCCTCGAGGTGGGTGGTCTTGCGAAAGTCTGTGTCCCGGCGCGCCGCAAGAGCTCTTTGGAAATCAACTTCGCCCGGCTGGAGTTGTGCATAGAGTTGGAGGCACGTTGAATTGATATGTGATGGCTATTGGGTGGCAAGTGCCGGACAGCAGAGGGATAATAGGAAAGTGCTGTTGGGCAGCAAAGCCGGAGACTACAAGGGTAGAATTACCGATGCTGAGATCACGTGCGGCGAAACCCGCTTCCTTCTCCTATTACAGTAACTTGACTTCCCAACCTGTTCGGGTGATCATCGCTCTGCAGGTCTGTTTTAATACTGGGCCGCATCTCTATGGGATTTCAGATTTCCTCCCTCATCCCTGAGGCTGTCTATTAGTGAGGCAGATGGTGGACAAAAGCTTCAAGCTGGCTATTGCTGTGCCTTAGCGCTGGACTTGGAATTTTACCCTGAAGCTCAACCAAAATACCCGCTGATCTGGGAAACCTGACCCTGAGTTACCTCCGCATAATGGGTAATTGGCCGAACAAATGTTATCAGACGTGTTACTACACGAGTCCTTCCTGCGTGGTATGAAATGTTTGGATCCATCACTTTTCACGACAACAACTCTTTCTCTTGCTTTCCCTCCTACCTTGACGGTGATTTGCCCCTCTTCTCTTGCACCTGCACCGCGTTTATTGTGGGGCAGGTTCTTTTTATAATGACAAGTGACGACGGCTACGACCCTTTCGAGGACCAGGGCGATGAGGGGGATCATTTAAACTATTTGGACCTCGAGCCTTTGCGCGTGGAGCTGGAATCACAGTATGGCCCACGGTATTCATTGCAACCCCCAATATATCGCGACAAGATCGACATGGAGATGGACGACGGTACCGGCCAGCAGTATGAGAGGGACAACTTTGAGGCTGATAGGTACGGCGACTCCGCCCAAAACAAAGATGAGGACCAGGACGACAACAGCTTCGACGAGTCCGACATAGATCACGGCGACGACATTGCACCTAAAAGTGTGTTCCCAGTCGTCTTTTTTTCTTTCTTTCTTGGAGTGAATCTCTGACACCTAGTGCTCAGACTTAGGAAGCGTGGGCTACTCACGCTGGCCTGTACAGCACCTTGCAGACTGGACCTCCCCAGACACCTCCGTCACGGTCAACGACCGTGAAGTGAACCATACGGTCATTAGTCGACCTCGCACCCAGATTGTCAAGTGCGAGGTAATTAGAGAGGTGTTCATCACGAAAGCCCCCGACGAGGCGGGCATGGATGATGAGACAACACCACTGTGGGGGAACTCCACCGCCGTGTTGACTCGTAGAATGACGGATCTTAAAATCAGTCACGACAGGGGCTTTAATTGGCTTCAACAAAGTGTTTTCAAACCAAACCCAGACCTGGGGGCTGGAATGTGGGTCATCTCGATTGGGGAATCCAAGCCGGGGATTATACTCCAAAGGACGACTGTGCGTCTTGCATTTTCAAATACTGCGACCGTTACTCATTTTGTCTTGTTCAGCTCTTGATAATCATTTCGGGAGCGGTAGAAATGAACTTACAGTCCATAGACAAGGAGGAACTACCTGCAGCTGAAGGCCGTCTCATCCTGACCTCGGGCGGGATGCTCATGGTTCCTGCATTCAACTCAATCCAACTGACAAATATTGGAAATAGGGACATCGAAGTGTACGTGTTCTATGCCCCAGAGGAGCAGAGAAGCCAGAGGGCACAAGAACTTTTGAACGCATGAGCCATCGCTATCTTGTCTTATTTTATTTTCCCTGTGTATATAATTTCCAAGTCTATTATCGCGCCGTGTAAACTCTGCAACAGTCGCACCAATGATCCGTTGGTCACGTGGCTATTCAGCCGACATTCACATCTCTTTCATTGACAACTTTGAACATAGTTCGTCCAGAAGTACCAGACACTCGGTCGTTTAGTAGTTTCTCTCGTTTGAAACTAAAATCCCCAATTTACACTCTGCTCGGGAATCCTAGCTCAGCGATTATCGTTGCACTGGCAGTTAGTTGGCCACCGTTTAGTTTGGGTTTTAACCGCACAGACACAGCCCAGATGGCGCTCCATGCGAAGCAAGCGAGTGGAAGCAGCGCACATGCGGAACGGAGGGTGCTGTGCCTGCCCGCGCAGAAGCTCCCACTCGTGCTCGAAGGAGACCCCTTCGAGACACCCTCAGCTCCTGCATTCAGAGGCAGCCAGTCTGGCGGGCCAACGTATCGTTCGGGCCAGCATGCCCATCAACAACCCCAACCCGCCACCAAACGTCCACCGGAGGGATGGTCTGAGCGGAACCGAAAGCGAAAATGCGACGAAGCCGCAGACGCAACCTCCATTACGCTCGATGCCCAGCAATGGAGCAGAAGCAGTATGCATGCCGAACGGAGGGTGCCATTCCCGCGCGCACAGAAGCTTCCGCTCGTACTCGAAGGAGACCTCTTCGAGACACCCTCAGCTCCTGCATCCAAGGGAAGCCGGTCTGATGCGCCCACGGATCAACCTCGTCCGGGAGCAAAGCGAGAACAAGTATCAAGCGGCGAGGGTCACCAAAGCGTGACCCACATCGACCTCCCCAAGACAGGAAGCGGTGCGCCACCAGTCAACCCATCTGCAACTTTGGATCGCAAATGTTTGCTTCTGTCCTACAAATGGAGCGAGCCAAATTCCTGTCTGTTTGATAACGGGCTCGAAATTTGGTTCCGGAGTTGGATGAAATGGGACCGAGAAACGCGTAAGAAATTCGCGGAGAAGCTTTGCCAGAAGTCATTACTGGCCACTATTTTCGCTCATTACGATGTGCGTCAAAAATGGATATACGATTCTTCCATTGACAAAGTAGACCTTATGTCTATCCAACACCTAATGCGCCTCGCACTCGCCAGGGATTATAGCATCCTCGCCGACGAAACCGACTTCGGCTGTTGTCGGACATGGCTTTGGCACATAGTAATGGTGCGGCCTCACAATATTCTTCATTTTATCTCTATTCACACATGTACAGGAACAAACGGCCGACGTACGCCGCTATTTCGGGCTCCAACACTCAGCAGCAAGCACCTGTGCTTTCGGGCACACAACAGTAGACCCAAAGGGCGGACCACAGATCCTGGTCCCCATCAACCTCTTTGATTGGAGGGAAATCCAGAAAAAGAACGGATCAAGCTGCTCCCTGTCAGATTATCTCGCGCGCGCGACCCCGCGGGTCCCCATCGGCAATGCGGAGGGTGGGACCACGCCCATCCACGAGTTCCCACTCGCATGCTCTCAAACAAATTGCAGACACAATATTAATCCTGAGACTGCTCGTATAGAGACCGCCTGGCCGCTTATCCTCCAAATAAGCCCGGAGCCAACTGCTATGTGTCCAATCCCTCCCAGGATATCAATCCCCACAAATACTCCAGAGGGGGGGAATGTGGAGTACGTCTTGGTCGGGATTACCTCCTACGAGCCTGACCACTGGATCTCCGATATCCTCATCGGCAACGAGATGTTCCATTATAACGATATGTATGCTTGTCTAAAGAAAGGGGCAGTTGTGGGTGAAACCACAGATGAGACGGTTCTATTGAACTACCATAGAACGTCTAGGATCAAACATGCAAGAGGTTCAATAGCCAGGTTAAATAATAGACATGAAAGGGGGTCACCTTGTCGAACTCCCCGAGTGACTATGAAAGGTTCACTCATCTCCCCATTGATCATCACAATTGTCTCTGCATTTGTGTAAAAACTTCGAATTGTATTGCAGAATTTGGGTGGGAACCCCATATGTTGCAGTACTCTCAGGAGGTACGTATGATTTATTCTATCGTAAGCTTTCTCTTGATCAAGGGCCACTATTATTCCATCCTCCTCAGCGGCTTCTGCATAGTTCAGTAGGAATTTTGCAAGCTTCACCTGATCCTCAATTTTCCTTCCTTTCATAAAACCAGCTTGGTCAGGGTTCACGAGAGATGGGGCTACTTCCATCAATCGCAAGGAATACATTTTTGTCATTAACTTGTAATCACAGTTCAGGAGGGTTATCGGCCGATAGTTACCGATCAAGGATCGATCTCCCCTTTTTTAAAATGGGCATAGCCATCCGGCATTGAACTTTGAGCTGGCGACAATGCCATATTTCTCAATGTCAATATATAGCTTGGTGAGAAAATCTAATAAATTGAATGATTCCTGATCTGACCCTTTACTTCGCTGAAATAAGATATCCAGAATTTTGTAAAACTCATAAGGGATTCCATCGATTCCGGGGGATTTACCATTGTTCGAAAGTTTAAGTGCAGATTCAATGTCTTCAGCTGACATTTCCTTGTCCATCTCCTTGAACTCATTCTCTGACAGGCGGACATTGCATTTTTCGAGGGTAATTTCGGTGGCCATCATTCTCCCGTACTCATCTGGTAGATCATTACGTTGAATTGAGTTATGATAGTTTCTCGCCATCTTGGCCATCTGTTTTGGGCGAGTTTCGTATTTTGGTACCATAGTGTTTGATTCAGTGTTTACCGTGAACTCAGAAATTGATTCTTTAGGATGGTATCCTTTAGCTGACCGAGTCCAGGAAGTACGTAAGTTTTCGCCTTCAACATCATAACGAGCTTCTGACAGTGCTTTCTTCTTTTCAGATTCTTCTGCCAGTCGGTCCGTAATTTTCTTTTCCAGCAGGTACGCGGCCAGTGACCTGTCTTCTTGCGACATTTCGTCATCATGTAGTACCATAATCAACTGTGTCTTCCATATTCTTATTTGACGAATTGACTCATTTAAAATGAACCTCGAACAGTGCTTTCCATAGCTAATTATATCCCACTTGAATTTTGCCCATAGGGTTTGGATATTTTCCGTCTCATCACGCTCCGAGAGTTGTAGGGATTCAAGATCCTTCAATTGTTGGATAGCAAGAGCCTGGACTCGTTTCATGAATTTTCGGGTCTTTAACAGGTATAGAGGCATGCTCCATCGGCCGGTACCAGGTTGTTCTTCAGGTCTGCATGTAAATTGAGTTATTACGAGCCTATGGTCACTGCTGACGGGACAGTGTTTGATTTCCCATCCTCTGTAATTTTGAAAGTGCCGGTTGATAACACAGATCCGATCGAGGCGAGAGTAGGAGTCGTGAAGTTCATTTGTCTGTATGTTTGTTCTGTGCTGGACACAAGTGTAGTCTCGTGTGTCTGGGAATGTAGTGCGCCATCCATCTTGTAAGCACAGCAAATCTTTAAGTCTCTTGAAGCTGTCTGGGACCGTCTCTGAAATTCCAGAATTTCGGTCCAGTGGATATTCAACAAAGTTCCAGTCCCCTAATGCAACAGTTGGGAAAGGAAGTTGTGGGTCATCAGCCCATTTCTTTCGAAGTTCTTTCCACATTTCATCTCCCTCCTCTGGGCGATTCGGGGCGTAAATGTTCAGAATATTCAGAGATTCTCCATTATGCCACGGAACAACAATCATAAAGGCCCGACCAGGGATTAATTCATATTCCCGTATATTTTCCGTGTCCAAAAACTTCTTGTTAAGAACGAACGCCACACCAGCTGTGGAGCAGGGTTTTTCAGGGTTAGCCGAATGATATAATTTGAACCAGCGGCCAAACACATTATTGAATTGTGTTGCTGATTCGGTGTCAAAGTGTGTTTCTTGTATTCCTAGAATTCCCAGCTTATTTGTATCAATAGTTCGTTTCAAGAATGTAAATTTGTGATTTTTGTGAAGCATGGACATGTTTACATCACGACCAGCAATGTTGAGGGAACCAATAGTTAAGTTCGAGCGAGTGAATTTGCCTGATTTTAGTACTCACGGAGGCTTATTCCTTTTCCGTATTGCCAGGTTCTTAGTTTCCCAGTCGTTTCCAACTATGCGAGGCTCATTCGGCTCGCCGTTTATATTGTCTTGTATGTGCGAATACTCGTTCTCTGTATGTGGGTTTGTGTTCTCGTTCTCCGTGTAGTTGATGGTATTCGCTTGTATATTATCATTGTTTGAACACGGTTCATTTATCACCTCCACAACTCCCATACTCATATCGAACCTCTGGTTGGTACCTTCAGCAATATCATCTTGAGATCTTGGCTCCATCTCAACATTTACCATCGTGTCGCGAGATAAGTGTTCAGTCGGAAGCATAATATTGGGGGAGGTACCAACCCGTTGCTCTTCGCTTAGCTCCGTAACAGCCAGAGCAAGAGAACCGTTACAGGAGGGGCCTAGAGAATGGTAGCCAGGGATAGGCCCCCGGGTACCCTGACTCCTGCTGATTTCGTGTTCTGAACTCGCAGCCTGCAGGCACTCGCGAGAGGGATGTACCACTTCCCCAAAACCCTCCCGTGAACCAGGAGGGCCCAAGGCACAATCGGTTTCGTTTGGTTGTATAGGCATATATAAAGGTGCGTTTAAGGACCGCCGTCACGGATTCCTGTATTTTGAAATAATTTGCCGGCCATTTTTGCAGCCGAGTAAGTGTCAGTGCTAATAATAGATCGATGTTCACGTTTCCAAACCTCTATTCGAAGTGAGCGTTGTATATCATGCTCATGTACTTAACTCTGACTCGTCGGCTTATGTCATTTATTACCAGTACTTATTGGACGTCGTATGGAACAAAGTTACATTGAGCAAGTAGGGAGGCATGAATATCACCCTCTTTATAAAATTAAGCATGTCCGTCTGAAGCCTTTAAACTCCGCCAACTCCGCACTCGGATTTGGCTCGGATCAACTTGCCGAGACGTACCTAAAGTCAGCTTATTTATTCGGATACTGAATCTCAGCAACACCTCAAGTTCAGCTTATTGGTATCACCGTTGTTAAGGGTTTTCTTCCTCTCCATAAAAGTCCGGGAAATAGGATGATGTGGACTTTCAAACTTTCAGCTAAGTGGACCTCAACGTCGGCTCCCATTCGGCGGAAGTCGCCGCTCCCGCACAAACTCCTTCCATCACTTCTCCTTCAAATAGACTCAAGTCATGGGTTCCCGAGGATTCTCCTAGCGCCCAAGTAAAGCTCCACTTTTGATGCATCAAAAAGCTCCCGACACATAGCGTCCGAACTGCCACGTGACCGTCGCGTCGCGTCGCGTCTTTTTTCTGCTCCCACAGAAGAAAAAAATGTCTTCCTCCATATGTGTCTTTAAGATTTAAATGCTGTTTATGCCACACTTCGATGCATCTCTCTCTCTTTATACAACTACCCTGCTTTCAATCATCAATCCCAACACTTCTGAATTGACTTGCATTTTATTTCATAAATTTTGCCCTTGCTTTGAAGGATGTGCTCTTGGGAGAAAAGTAGGGACGTATGTAGGCAATATGGTCCCATGAACTTGAATCCATGGTTCGTACACCTCTCAATTTCTATGATCAGTAAAGGGGGAGGGGGACCGCGGAGCGGTCCCCCGAGCGCTTGTTGTACAATCAAATAAGACAAGGGGAGCATATGGGTAATTTACAGTAAAAGGATGACGTCCAAGTGAAAGAAAAATTCAGTGGTAAGGTATATAACCGCCGCGGCTGTATCCCCCGTATGTATCGCGTCCGCGACCACCGCCGTAGCGAGGGAAGAATACAAATCTGCCGCCGCGAGCACGCCCACGGCCAGCACCGCGGTACGTAACATGTGTCCAGTCATTGGCGGGAGCGGGGGCATGTGTAGCCGTAAGGGCAGTCGGGACAGAGGAGCTCGCGCTCGTGTCCTCCTCGGGCATACCGTGGACGGCGCGATAGCCGGGCGAGTTGACAATGCTGCAGTCCTGGATGTAGTGGTCGACGCCATGACAGTCGGCGCATGACATCAGTGTCGGGTTGTGCGGGTCCGATCCGCGCCACGAGGTGGCCACACCTCGTTTGGGGACATTGAGGGTGAACGTCGGGGACATGAGGTAGTTCTGAAAGACGCGATTCGCGTCGGCATTGAGCGAGAAGGGTGGAATAAGGATGCGGTGGGCAACGATAGGCGGACCGCCGCCTCGGCGCCGAATGGTGCAGGTTCCGACGTCCGCGAAGTGGAGAATGACGCGAAAGATAAACGCGGCGTTGTGGTCGCCTGGCACATTGCCATGGTCAGCAGTAATCATCTGTACGATAGTGGGGTCAGCCAAAAAATGATTCAGTGCGGCATTCCGGAATTCGTCGGGGGACATGAGATCACTGAGACCGACGAAGGTAGCAATGATCCAAGGTGTCTCGGGTTTGACGTCAATGATGTAAAAGGAGTACGGGGTGCCTTGGTGTAAGCCGTGGAAGACCGAGCTAGCCAATACCGCGGTCTTGAATGCCGGCGTGCAGTCAGAGATGATGTTCGTGAAGGGCATGCTGCGGACAGAGGCGACCGGTGCCTTCGGCGTAGGAGGAAAGACATCGATTTTCTCGGCGTCGGGTAACTTGTTCTCAACGAGGATCGACTTGATCGCGCTGGGCCCGCTCTCGCGATCATGGAAGTCAGATGCGAGGATCACTGCAGCCATGAAATTTTCTATGATATAAGTTAGATTCATCGTGGTGCTGTCTTATGCCACACACCAGGGTTCTCGTTGATCAATTGCACAATTTCGTCGCAGTGATTCTCCTTTACCGCCTCCTCCGACCAGTCGCGAACCGGAGGATTGTATGAGGTTGGGCCGCGAAGAGGGATATTGTTCTCGAAAAAACTGAGCCGCGGAACGATCCTAATTATTTAACAATTACCTTGTCCTTCTCGCCCATGACTACATCCGCCTGAGGTCCTTCGGGCATAGCTTTAAGCTTCGTCGTTTTCGCAGGGGGTGGAGACGAGGGGGCGGAGGTGTGTGCACGCTTTCGGGGCGGCTGGAGGCGTTGGAGTCGTTGGAATTCGGGACGTTCGACTCGTGGCGTTGAGCTGGGCGTTGGGCTGGCCGAAAGAAGCTGTAGATGGTGCTCGAGCTTCTGCGATACGCCGTGCAAGACTTCGTCGGTGGTGGTCGGAGAGTCCAGGGTGGGCGCCTGGATTGACGGGAATGTGAATGAATTATATTCTCAATTGTTTGGAGTAAAATGGGGAGGATGCACCCCAAGATAGAGAACGCACCCCGAAATGCAGGGAATGTGAATGTATTATATTCTCAATTGTTTGGAGTAAAATGGGGAGGATGCACCCTAAGATGGAGAACGCACCCCGAAATGCAGAAGTTTCATATATCTTAGTCCACCTGCTCGTGCACCTGATACGCTACGGGCTAAACTACCCAACTTCCTCTCCAGGTCGGGTTGGATTCTGGTTGATTGGAGAGCGACAGGTAAATCCGTTGACTGGCATTCTCAACATTTAGGGAGGAGACACGGGGGAATCGAAGTAAGCGTAAGCGGAATGCAATAGCGTCTAGCGTTACGAAGAGGAAAGTAGTAAAATGAAGCAAAACGCGACGTCACCATCTATACGCGTCATCGATTAAATCATTCAGGCACCAAGTCGAATTGTGTGTGCGCACAAAGTGTGCCCTGGCGGCGCCGCGTCGGGGCCAGCATGGACCATCCCAAGGTTTGCGTACCTAGTGTGTTGGTTGAGAACTTTATAGACTTGGGTATTATGATCGCATATCCAGAGAGTTACGAGATTCTATTCATCAGTGCAACAAGTCATTTGTGTAGCTCGAAGGCTACTGCCGCTATATGCGGTGTAGCACGTAGGCTACGTTGGCGGGGGTCACCTAGGCTGTAGTCTATTAGTTACCGCGCGGTGACAAGTGGTGTCGAGCCTTATTATATAAGCATCCGTTTTGGGAAACCACGTGCAACGGCCCACCACCGCGACTTGACGCGTCAGACACGATGTTGGCCGTTTATCCAACCGAATCACTGTGCATGATGCCACGGGGATGCCTAGGCTATATCCCTTTTTATTTCTAGAGGGGAACAAGACTAGTGAAGGAATTTTCGAGTTCTGTCACGAGATGATGCCGGAATCGGCCGAGGAATTCTTGTAAGATCAATGTAAGATGTAAATCGTTCATATAAACACCCCTCATGCAATTTTTCGAGCATTTCGACACTTGAGATTACAGCCGCTCTCTAAAGTCACGTCGAATTGTGCAAGACGAGGTAAAGCGCCGAAGAAACGCCTGAAATAAATGAGTTGTTTGGTTGTGCATTGCCCATCATTACATAATAAGATCGCACACCGCTAATCAAGCGCGGTAACTAACAGACTGTATAACGAGCGAGGCACGAGCGTTTTGTTAGTACAGCGTCTGTCAAGAGAGACAACCTAGGCTGCAAAACTAAGCCACATGGCTTGTTTTCATTCATTGAATTTTGAATCCAAGAAGGTGGCCGAGATGCCTCCTGCGGAGGAAACAAAGACGGGTGGATATGAAACCCGCTCCAAGTCTAGAAGGTGATAGAAAAGTTTGTGTTCTTCGTGCTACGTTGTATAATTGTATGCTTTTACGAGTCCTGTAATTATTCTGGGTGTCATTGCTACTTAGAATTTAGTGGTAGGCTCTCAAATATACTTATTCTGGGTGTCCTTGAGTGTTTTATGACTACTTAGAATGTAGCGGTAGACCCACAAACGCCGCTGGCAGAAGGGGGCTTGACTTTTGCGCTCATCAGTGCGTTGTTTGAGCTTGTTATCACATCACGTGGTCGCTCGCTCCTTTCCTCTCCCCACCACGTCACGACATCTCTCTGCGCATTGCGCGCGTCTTTCCTTTCTTGAACGATACTTTACATCTACCCACACCATCTCTCCCCCTTCCTGGCTCATTTCAGTTCCGAATTGCCACATCAACGCGTCAATACACCATTTTCCGACAATTGACCAACAAGGACGTGCGGCTCGCCCCTGGGGCACAAAAATTTCCCCAAAACAAACTCAATCTATTGTAAGTCCTCTGTACGTGTCTCCCCCACCTTCTTTTCCCCAGCCTACCCGCCGCGATTGACTCAAACCAGGGGCACCGGTGGAGGGTTGGGGAAATAGCGGGTGTGAGGACTCTTTGCGGCTTTTTTCGAGGCTGACATCCTCGCATACCCATTCTAGCTCACAGAGATCGTGATTTGGCTCGCTGGGTACCGTCGTAGAGGCTCTGATCTTTGCCCCGTGAGTTGTATTTTGTTCCCACTGTCTCTTTCGCCTCCCATCCAATGTTGTCCCCTCACCCGGCTGCTCTTATCTCCTGGTGCACCTTCGCACTCTCACTTTGCTCCACGTGACTACCCACCAGCGATGGAGCATCCATGCATCTCATCGTCGCCCTTGCCTGCAAGAATCTAGGATACAGAGGATGTACAGGCAACTCGTACTTCAATCTGACTCTCGAGCGGGGGAAGAGGTACATTTTTTATATGTCCGTCACCTCCCATCTCGGCAGAACCACGCAGCGACGACCCACTCGCTAGTAGGGCCTGACTTGGATGATCCATGGACGATCCGTCATCCATTGATGGCATCCGCTCCTATCCATCATCCATTGGATGTCGTCCAATGGACGATTGCTGTTTTAGGTACAGACACGGTATCTAGCGTGCAACGGCGCCATTCCATATATCTACAGTGCTGGAAGCCATTCATTATTCACCCCAAGAAAGCCACATTGAGTATTCGATTTTTTCCGTATCATTATCGCAGGATGTAGTACTAGTTAATAGGTAATTGTACTATTATGTAACATAATAGTTGTCGCAAAAGCGGTCGTGCAGGGGGGTTTCACATGGAAGTAGAGGTGAACGAGCGTCGGGTGAAAGAACACAGTCATGAAGATGTGTCGCAATAAAAGAATGGCGGAAAGGGATGGGGGGAAAGTCCGCTAAGTAGTAGAGCCGCGTAGCGCGCGAGTGTGGGTCTCAATCATCTGTTCGGCCACATCGAGATCGAAGAAAGGTGCTTCACACCAAGAACCAACACTCATCTGTTCGCGGAACGTCTGCGAGGACATACTTCGTTGATTCCACGCACATTGATTTCGCCCCTCGGAGAATGCGCGCTCGCCGTCAACGGAGGTGGCCGGTGCTGAGCAGTAAGCGAGGGCCATTTCGGCGAGGTCGGGTTGCGTGCGCTTCTCGGCTGACCAATATTGTAGGACAGTCTTGCCGTTTAGCGATGCAATGGGCGGAGTGTCGAGATACGAGTTGATGTCATTCGGAATCTGGGTAGGTCCCGGCGGTGTTGGGTCGGCAGTCACCCCGAAGCGGCGCCGAACGCGACCAGGCTGCGTGGGAGCTAGAGGAGCCGATGTCGGAGCTCGACTTGGTTGCTCGAGCGTTTTGAAAAGTTCATCGTAACGGGCGACAATCGTTTCCCGAATGCGTCGGATTTGAGTGGTGGATCTGCCATTTTCCTTGAACCATTCCAATTTGAGACTTGGGCAAAGAACTGCAGTCATAAATGGGGTGGACAATTGGAGGTAACAGAACACATACCAATAGCGAACTCGTAAGCCTCGCACTGTGGAATGAGGTCAATGTACTTGTTCAATACCAGCCCACCGCCATAAGCAGCAACACGACAAATATCGGAAATCTCGGTGGAGTTTGTGGCATCATTGAGGGCGCGATGTAGCGATTCGAGCGCGGGAATGACTTCCGAAATCAGGGCCGTGATTTCCCGCCTCTTGAAAAGAGAAGAGTGGGTTCTTTGACGCACTGAACTACTTATTAGCGAGGCAGATAAGCGAGGGAGAAAATGTACTTCGAGGACGTCGCGCAGATCCGCCGCTAAATTCCACTGAGGTTCCGTCAATTTGTAGGGCTTGAGGTTGAGATTCTTGTCCTGGAGGAGTTTCCGTACCGGCTTCTCCAGGATAAGAGCGGTGTCAAGGGAGTCGTACTCTGTGTTCCACCTCGTCGCGCACCGACGAGCCAACGTTTGAGTTTGACCAACAATTGTCGTATCTTGATCAACGAGTTTGGCGAACGCCGCGGCGACTGGAATCGTGGACCTTCCTGGCCAATCCGCAGACCTGTAGACATAGGATGTAAATTCTTTTCCTCAGGAGGGACAGAGACGCAGAAACTCACACGAGGAATGAGTTGAAGGCCATTTTTACTCTCGCTCGAGCTGATACTGACGCCTCGCTCCGCCATTTCTTTGATGGCCGCAACACGGATTTTGCTGACGACTACCGCATCATGCTCATTCCGCGCCGCGCCGTCAGGGAGTTGATTTTGGATGGCTTCGCGCTCCGCGACATCTTCATCGAGGAGTTCATCTTCTGGATCCGCAGCTGGAGCGCCGTCGAGAACTACTTCTTCAATTTGTGTGGCGCTAACCACTACCTTCACCGTGCGCTTCTTGCGTGTTGCCTGCTTGGTGAAAAATGAGAGTATCATCTACGTGTGGAATAAGTACAGAGAAATATAATAAATAAAGAGATTGGAGACCTTGCCCGACAGCTGGATAATATGGAGGAAGCAATAGCCACGCCATGGAGTGCCTTTGAAGTGCGGATTGAGCGGTACGAGTCCCGTTGCTGTCGTGTTACAGTTGCCGGCACCGTCCATCATAAGGATCAATACCTGTGAAACTGGTAAGCATTGCTTAATGCGCTGGACGCGCAGGCTTACATGTTTCGAGAGCCCGTACTTTTCCAGACATTCATGGAGTTTTTGGGCGAGATATTCTCCGGTGTGTCTCGCGTCGAGGCTATTGATGTTTCAGATGCCATCAGTGCATAATGTGGTAAAAAAACATATCGTATGAACTCCAGAACCATGAAATGGACTTCGCCATCCTGCTCCCACTGCGTACCACAGCCCAGGTAAGCGGTATCGATTGGTGAGGTCCAGCCGTCAACGATGATGTGCACCACCCGAGCGCGCTTCTGTTGCCATCCGTCAACATCGCTATCGTCGTATGGGGAAGGGATGCCTACCTCGAAATACCAGCGAACGACCTTGGCGTACTCCGTGTACAGAAGACCCACGTCGCGCTCAACAATTTTGGAAGATGGTGGGTTGGTTCCCGGCCGCAGGAGCTCGACTTCCATCCGATACCATTTGTCATCCTGGGAGGCAAATGGGCGCTTATTGGCGGCGCATCGAATAGCGCAGATGGCGCGGTGCCGGGCCTCGTTGTATGGACTGGAAAGAATCAGCATGGAGCCCACACAAGCGAGGAAGAACACGCACACTGTTAGAGCCATAGCAATGGGCTGCGCCGTTGCCTGCTCACACTTCTTAGCAGCTTCACCCAGAGCGCTATTGCCCTGCTTCAGCTTGGAACGTTTGCGCGTGTATTCCAGATGCTTCAGGTTGTTATGCTTGCACTGAAAGACGAACGTGATGACACCGGCCTGTCGCCTGACGGTGATGCGATAATGTTTCCAAGCACCTGAGGTACGCCGCGCGAATTCTTTCTCTACAGGAGATATCACTGAGCAGGAGCATGAGCCATCCGGCAGATCCCAGACCTCCGCATCCGTCTTATTCCCAAACGGTTCTTCAATTCTGCGGTGCTTTCTCGGCGGCTCTACCGTGGCGGGTGTCTCTCTCGTGTTCTCGTCGGAGGAAAAGAAGTCCGCAGCCGTGAATTGGGCATTAAAACTTGCCGGAAGTTCTCTCGTCGATGGTGGTGGTGTCGGTAGCCCAGAGGTATTCGTTCGGTCGTGAAAGGGTGTTTGAGACATAGTTGACAGTATTATGGGTAGATATATAGAGTAAAGAGGGTTACGGCGCGTCGAGGCTGGCCCTCAGGACGCGGTGGTGGCCGTATGGGAGAATGATCCAGCGGATGACGTCCATGACCAATCCACCCATTGATGCCATCATCCATCCAAATCCATCCATGGATCGGGCGTCCAAGTCAGGCCCTAGGGTTAAGCATGTGGGTGCCACATGTGTGGCTTTTTGCCCCCGGTGTCAGTGGAGGATGTTTCTAAATATACACCATCTGATGATATGATCTGGAGATCTATCCGGTCGATGACACTACAACGCCTTTCACGAGAATTTATGTGGAAGTGCTTACACAATATCTTTAGAGTGGGAGATTTCTGGTCCCACATTGATACACAGGAGATGAAGGGATATTGCCGTGGCTGCAATGTTCCGGAAACGCTTGAGCACATTGCTTTAGAGTGTGATATGCACGGCCAAAAGTTGATATGGAATGTAACTCAACAACTTTGGCTAAAGAAATATATGTCTTGGCCTGCTCTGAACTGGGGCCTGATATTGGGATGCAATCTTCTACGATTTAAATCAAGAAAAGGTGTCATTCAACCTGAAAAGGGGAGACTTTTTGCTATTCTAGTAAGTGTTGCATGGCATCTGATATGGAATCTCCGTGTGAGCCGAGTAATAAGAAACCCTAACAGCATCATAAATACGGCTGGAATCCATAACCTTTGGTTAAAAAATATCAATGCAGCCTTACGACGTGACCGCATCTTAACAGACAAAATTAGATTTGGGTCACTCGCGTTAAAAAAACAACTGGTGTTAAACACATGGAGTGGCCTACTCATGGATGAAGACACACTGCCGAACGACTGGACCTACACAGAGGGGGTTTTAGTGGGTATGTGGCCCATAAACAATAGACATGGGATAGGATAATATTTCGGGCCGCTAGTAACCCGCTCCCACTCCCAGATGCGCACCTCAAATGCCCCAGACGTACGCATATAGGTACATGCTAATTCTCCTTGATATATTGTGCTGAAACCGGGCTCTAGATATCGGCATCTCCAAACTAAGATACCTAGCGGCGTTAACCTGATATTCTCGGTGTGTAGGCTTCCAGGCGATGGTAGCATGATTATCTCTGATCCCAGATACAGACGCCCCGCCTCGAAGCTTCTTGCATTAAAGCCATTCTCCAGGTAGTAAGTCAATCGATCCGCTCACTTATTCTTCAACTTATGTAACTCGTCTATAAAAATAATGGTACTGTTCTCAGCTCCTCGGTTCCTGGACCGTACTTTATTTCCTCACTCCCAAATTCCCACTCTTTCTTCAGGAGACTACCCCGGCGGCGCTGCTCAACAGAGACGACTGGTATGTGCCGGTTCACCATGAACCAGTAATGCGCAACCTGTGTCCTTCCGTCCCAATTCCGCACCTCGCTCATCGGGCACTCGGTGTATCTTATACGTGCGTCCTTTCCTTCTCCTTCCTTCCCTTGCTTCACGTCCTCCAATGATCCAGCTCGTTTTTTCCCCTTGCACTCTGTAGGAATTATGAAGCAGTTGCTCATCGTGTATCCCCTCATCCGAGATTCGCTCTCTCAAGTTTTCTTTCTCTGATTATTGCCACTCAACAGCCTCACCTGACGATCAGGGTAAGCACTCTCCTTTCGGCTCCGTCGGATGCCAAATATCTTACTGCATGTGAGCAGGATATAATCCAGACCATAGTTCGGCTGTGCACTTCTCTCGTTTCGGGAAGGAATAACGCCGATCATCGCTCCTGAACAGACGCTTCAAAACGCGCGTTTAACATGTTACGTCAGTGTATCCTCTGCCGGCAATTTATTCTCAACAATCTAACTAATGTGTTAATTCGAATGCAGTTTGCCAGCGAATATCTTCATTGCCGCAGCTTTTGTTAGTCCCGTTGGCCCCCCTTGGCCAACCTATTCATTCTACTCTGATTCCGAGTCAATAGACCAATTCCGAATACCCGTCCACGTATTCTGATTCACCTTGCGCTCATTCGATAGTCTCCCGATTTTGTCCTGCACCTATTCTGATCAACTTTCTTATTCAGCCAGCTCTGATCGATCGCGCGCGGCGAAGGCATCGTCCGGGACACCTTTATTACCAGCACCCTCTCCTTCCGGGGCATAAACGGTAAGCCAAGGCGTCCTTTTCTGTACGTGCTGATCAAATTCATATACCAGCAGCCAAACCAGTGAACATACGATCCAAGCGGTCAACACGGACGGGTTCACCGCCAGCGTCATCTTTCTTTCCTACTTCCCAGTTTACTTCATGAGCAAGTGTGAGCTCCATCCCATTTCTGTTCGTAACTCAGTTTCCTTAATTTTTTTCTGGTACTGCGCGCTCAACACGCGCACCACGGCGGGTCGAACAATATCTCGAGGAATCTTTGTGTCTCTAGTTCCGACCGCTCGTCGACGCTCGCTTGTCAGTCTGTTTTGCTGCTGCTTCATCGTTTATCCCTACTAACAATGTCTTGGCTCCACAGCGCGCGGAGCGGTCGTATCTCACTCAAGTATGTTTCAACGGCATTGGCCTATAGAAGAATGCTGGGGTACAGGCTAGGAATATGTCCTATATGACCCCGCCTGTCATAGATATCATCTACCTGGGCAATGAAATGCTCGTCAGATTCACCACCTGTGCACGGGCATCTCATCGACAATTGGTGCCGGCGAACAGACGTGGTATCAAATGGAACTCGCGTTGTAGCATATCGTCGAGGTTCGGAGGGATCTCAAGAGTGCGAAAATGGCTCCTTGTATGCTGCTCGACAACGCCGGCAGCAGTGACCCCACACCCACAATTCAGACAAATAATCACGCCCCCGAGTGCTGTGTTGATCACGATACTGTCCGCGCGCAGTGGGATGGCCGGATGCGCGGTGACGGTTCAGTAGGCTCTGGAAGGAGGACGAAATCTGTCTCTCGATACATGAGGAAAGTCTGCGATTGTGGACGGTGAAGTTTGGAGGAAAGGAGGGGTTGGAGATGGGGATATAGGGGTGGTGTTCCAAAGACGGTCTTGTGCGTCCCAAGCCAGGGATGGGAGAGTCAGGAGGGAGTTCCGAGATGGACGGACTGCCGTGGGTATGTAGCGGGATCCGTCGGCGGTGGATGAGACGGAGGCAGCATATCCGGGTTGGGGGCGCTGGTCGCGGACGTGTTCCTGTAACCGGGAGGGATTCTTAGTGATGCCCAAGGCCCGGCCTGAGGCCCTTAAGCCCACCAGGTCGAACCCTCCAGGCCCGAGCCGAGCCGGGCCCGACGTCGGGCTTCAGCGGGCCCAGGGCTCGGGCTTCACATTTTTCAGGCCGAGCAGGGCCCGAAAGCCCGGGCCTGGAGTTGCCAAAATATATTAATAGCCTACTAAGTATAGTCGATGGTTATTACACTTTCTTTTTGTTTTATTCAAAGTCTCTCGCCTTTAGGATATAATACTACGTGTCCTCGACATGTCCTCCGACGGCGCCTTCCAGCTTCTGTACAGTCTGGGGTTTGTTAGCCCGAGATTACGTCGCGATCACAAATACTTTATTAGGTACTCTTAAGTTCGACCTGATGCCATCCCATTCGGAACTTAACAGTTCTAGAGATCTTAAGTTCCTACGTTGTAGGGTACTACCTACAGTACCTAATTGTATTGTATACACCATGGGGGTACCCCAACTTAAGTCTTGATGTGGTCTTAAGTTCAGTCCCACTTAAGATTACACACAACTTAAGACCAGGCATTTAAGATTTGAAAATAAAGTACATAATACATTGCTTAAGTTTCAAGTCACACGAACTCAAATACTCGCGACTTGAGTTCGCGCCGGACTTCAGTTCCTGTCAAAGTAAACTCAAGTTCCGTCTATCGGCGAAAAATGTGTTTCACTGTACCTGCTTTTCACCGGAGTGTAGCAGTAGCGGTCACTAGCACTCGTTAGCAGAGTTGACTTGGTGATAAAGACTTGACACTACCTAGGTTCCCGTTTGGGAGCTGCAGCTGCAAGGGCAGCATCGCGTTCACGATGTGCTTTAGCCTCCTGTAAATCCGCCTCAGTCTCGCAATTCTGATGTTGGGAGGACTGCTTACCGCAGGCGTTCGGCGCACTCTTTTGACACGCCCAGTCACAGACGCTGCTTCCTCGGCCTCTGGCACGGCTTCAGTGTCCGCCTTACGCTTCCTCCCCTGCTTCTTCTTTTCGGGAGGCGGCGACGGGCGCGGTGGTGGCGAAGGAGAGCGCGGCGGAGTCGGAGTTGGCGGGGCAGGCGGAGTCGGCGGCGGGGGAGGCGGAGTCGGCGGCGGGGGAGGCGGAGTCTGTGACTGGGGAGTCTTTGGCGGCGGGGGAGGCGGAGTCTGCGGCTCGGGAGTCTTTGGCGGCGGCGGAGTCTGCGGCTTGGGAGTCTTCGGCGGCGGGGGAGGCGGAGTCTGCGGCGGGGGAGTCTGCGGCTTGGGAGTCTGCGGCTTGGGAGTCTGCGGCGGGGGAGTCTGCGGCGGGGGAGTTGGGGGACGCGAAGCGGGCTGCTGAGGCTTGCGGAAGAATCCCGAGGACCCAGCGCCCGCTGCTGCCACCAGCGCACTTGCCAACTGATCCCACTGAGGCCGCGTCAACTCGTCGAGCCCAGTTGGAGTAAAACGCAGCGGCGACTGGGCAGCGTCGTAGAAGTTGTCGGGCGCACTCGAGATAGCAGCCCACGGAATATCTCCGGGGCCAAATGCGGCTTCTGTGTTCGGAAAGTTGTTAACATCGGCAGGGCGTGCAACTGGAACGGACATACCATAGGACTCTACCAAGAAAGTCGACACCGTTCGGGCCAGTACCTTTGGCGTTACATCGTCCAAGGTCTCAGCACTGAGGGGGAAGATCGGCGATCGAAGCTTGACAGAGCCTTCGCGGCTGGCGGCATACTCTAGGGGCGGTGTTAGAAAACATCGGCTGGATACATTCATGGCATACCTTGAAGGGGCTTTTCCGCCCAAGCGTGCATGGCGTTGACGCTCTCTTTGACAAGTCCGGCATTCAGGTTCTTGAACGAGTGACCAACGCGGATATCCTCGGGAACAGCCTCAACCCTGCTCCAACCGTCAGTTGTATGCGCAGTGTGTGTGAAAAATAACTTGCCACTCGTATTGCACCTGCCCCTCCTCGCTCAGCCAACCCATCAGCATCGTCGCCACGAAAGGGCGGAAATTGTCGCTGGCATGGAGGGTGTCCACCATGTGCTTGAAACCGCTTGCCACCAGCATTTGACGTCTAAGAATGTGTACGTTAGTAGTGAAAGACACATTATAAGAAACCACGTACTCTCGCCAGTCGATACCCTCCTTGCTCGCTGCTGCCCCCTCCCAGGATGCGTGATCTTCTTTCATCCACAGCAGTGCCTCCGCCCTGCGAGACTTGCCCCCAGCGTTCTCACCCGGCAGCGTCTTCGCCAATGTGTTGATGTCGTCACGCCGTTCGTCACGAAACTTGTCGCGCCCGGTTTGGGCGGCGAGGCCAAGCAGCTTTGACAAGGCGGAGTCCTCGGATGTAGTCGCACCGGCGTGGGTGGACCCACCGGCGTCAACCTGCTTGGCTTTGCCATCCTGCTTGGCCTTGCGTTTATCTGCCGACCGCTTATTGCTGATAACCTTCTGAATCGCCTGTTTTTTTCATAGTTAGAGCGCGTCTGAGGCAATATAACGAGCACATACCATTCGCCAACCAGCCCGGGTGTATCCGCGCAAGAGAGTCGCTCGTCCTCCGTCATCTTCCTCCTGGTCGCTCGCATCACCGTCGTCTGCGCCAGCCGATGACTCCTTCTTCTGTTTCAGTTTCCAGGCAGTGACGAGAGCGGGCAGGCGGGCTTCCTCGGCACGATCTTGCGGCTGCACCTTGTGTTGGAATGCCTTGGCTTCAAAGGCGTCGGCCTTCACGCGCTCGTAAAAAGCCTTGGCTTCATGGCCGGACAGGCCCGGAAGATCCACGCCACGGACCCCGACGTCGAGGATCCAGCTGCGTTGGTAGTCATTGAGAACGGGTACAGCGGCTTCCTCGCTTTTGGTCGCTGCGATGCGCGCCAGTTCTGGGAATGGCATGGTGTCGGGGACGGTATCGGCGTCATACGGCTTGAACATCTCTTTCGGTTTGGTGTTCTTTCGCGCCATCGTTACTGAGTAGGTGGTAGTGGAAGGTAAGAGAGAGAGCGAGCGGGCGATATAATGGAGTGCCACTCACCGGAGAGTCGAATGCCACTTGCCGGAAGCGGACATCCCAAAAGGAAAATCCACATCAAAGCGATTGGCTATTGTCTGGCCACATCGTTCTGGTCGAGCCAGCACCAATTTCCATTGTCCGTAGTACCCCTCCGAATCCCCCGCCGGCCCCGCAACAGACCAGGGCCTTGGCGAAAGAGAAATGGTGCGGCGGGCCTGACCTGACGAACCGCGTATGTTAAGACCACGTGTAACTTGAAGTTGAAGGAATTACCTTGGGTGCACGCAACGGCACTTGTCTTATGAAGCCAGAGCTCAATAAATATATAATTGAGTTTTATTTGACGTCGGGTACTGCAAGAGCATAAGTTGCGCGTCAGGGGAACTGAAGATCCTAGCATTACCTTAAGTGCTTCAAGGCACTCTCATTGTCCGTCACAAACGCCAGTTCCTCGCCGGAACTCGACCCAAAAAAATAAAACAGTGGCACGCCTGGGTGGCTATATAAGTTCAAGAAGCTCAAACTCAAGATCTATCTCACCGTACCTAGTATCCGCCATGTCAATCTCCACCATGCCCTCCCAGCTAACTGTTCGCCTGTTTGGCCCATCAAATTCCCCCGATCGTCAAACGAACGCCCGCCACCGTGCTCTCCTGCGCAAGGGGCTCGAGCTATTCACCCCTGAGGTGCTTCAAACAGTATTTATGAAGACAAACAGGCTGCGCCTAGACATGGGATCAGGAATGAACACGAACCAATTTGGCACTATACGTACCAACTTTGTGCGTACTCATCCCTCATCATCCACCCTCCCCGCTCACGCGCTACTCAGGTTGACTTCAGCACCAACCGTCTCGTAACCAGAGAGACGGAAACTCCTGATCCCGCCAGCCGCCAAGCTCTGGCAGCGTATCGCGCGGCGTACGATGAGTACTACAAGAAGCAAGGCCACGATTTTGTGATCCGCAACCCCGGCGCTCTACGTGTGCTGCAGGCCGCAGAGCAAGCCTGGCACGATTACATTGTGCCCTATCGTGCCGCTCGCCGGATGGGTGTCCGTCCTGAGTGGGCTTTGCAGCCGCTGCCAGGGTTGCAACGAGTCCGGGTGGATGTGGTCAGCGCACGAGCACCCGACGCGCGCCGTCCCCAGCTCGCCTTCCCCACTCCTCCACCCACCTCCCCCGCCGCTCACGGGACCCCAATCGGCCCACGCCTCCCCGCTCTCGTCCCAGTCGGCTCGCGTTTGCTTCCCGTTGATCTGACGAAGACCCATAAAAGGAAGCGGGAGTTGGTTATCGACATCTCTGGCAGTGAGGACGAGCGCCCCCGCAAGAAGCCCAAGACAAGGAAGTCCTTGGGGGTGGTTGTGGACTTGACGAAGGAAATTAATTTCTTGGGAGTTATCGACTTGACGAAGTGATATGTAGTTTTCCTATCGATCCATTAGCACGCCCCCGTACTTAGCTGGAATCTATTCACCTTGTGCATATACGCCAGCAGCTTCAATTACTATTCAAATATTACAAGTCGATGTGCAGATAAGTAAATAGACCGTTTGACTACAGCGAAAAAAAGGTAATTCGACTACGAAAAGAGCCCGTACGAGGAGGGGAAGGATGGTGATAAAAAACGGTGCAAGAAAGGCATGGTGCTGACATGAAAGTCGAGCGGGCTGACATGAGAGTCAAGCCAGAAAATGGCGGCTGACGTGGAAGTCGAGCCGCCGGGGTCCAGGTTGTGCGCGAGGGGGTGCTTGTACCCTTGTCGTCCGTCGTCCGCGGTTGTCGGCCTTGCGTTGTCGGTGCTGCACGAGAGCGAGATAGGTGGTGGGAGAGGAAGGAGACCCTGCTTGCCGTTGTTTGGCATCGCCTTTGCGCAGCACAGCTTCATATTCCTTTTTCGTTAAGTCCCTCCTCCTCTCCCCTCCTCCTCTCCTTCCTTCCCAACCCCACCCCCGCCCCAGGACCACGACTCTTACGTGTGGTCACCCTCCCGGATCCCGACTTTCACATCGGATCCAACTTTCCTGACTCTCACGTCGGAAAGACACCATGGCTCCCCGAAATACATTGCGCAATGCACCCAGCCAACCGTATCCCCATAGCGTTGACCTTCTCAGAAACAGGAACCCGGCGAGTCCCCTGTCGCCATTCGATGGAACTGTAGCCGCTTTCGCACAGCTCGGGGTGGACCATTACTTCATCACAACGAACACCGACTTTGTACCACGCCCAGCTTCCCTTGCACTTCCACACCAAATCTACCTCCGGTCAGACATGCGGTATGGACCGGACGACCCGACACTTTGGCCACAGCAGTGGACCCAGCGGTATTGCCATCTGCCCCTGATTCCCAGGAAAGGATCGCGTCCTGACCTGGACATCATGTGGTGGAATCCGTCACAGGAGGATTTCGTCGTTGGGAGCGCAATCACGCGAGGCCTGGGGAAGCTGAAGTGCCAGCGTTTTTCCAGATTACTCCCTCCCCTCAACGAGCTCGTTGCCCGATGCAACGAGCTTCGACACAAATCACCAAAGCTCGCAATTCCTCTGTTCGGCACACTCATCCAACAGCTTCTCATGTGGTTGGAGCAGCTGGAGTCTCTACCGACAACATTCCCCAAGATGGTCTTCGCTCTGACCTCACTGCAACGCGCGTTCCTCGAACTCGAGGCCTTGTACCAATACATGACGGTCTACAAATTGCGGATCGACAACTACATGGCCCCTCCCCCCCGAGACACCCCCATCGCGCAATGTGTCGGCGCCTTCACGGCGGTGCCAACGGTCGCTCAGCAGCTGTTCGCCGCCCGCATCCCATTCTGGTTTATACGCCCCGTCTATGTCTTCGACGCAGAAAACATCCTCAAGGTTGTCCAGCTAGTGGAGCCGCAGTTCGGTCTCCCTGATGACAACGCCCATGCCGAGGGTGCACCCCCAGCTCTGTACACCGGCAACAGTACGGAGGAGAAAATTGCTGCGATCCAGCGCGCGGCCGTTCAGACTCCATGGTACCATGATCCGTTCGAGACGAGCGTCACACGCGTTCGCTCGCCGTCCCCGGCTCCTGTGGCGAGCACGTCCCATTCAGTCGCGCAGCCGCGCTCGACGACACGTATGTCTGTCTCTTCTGTGAAGCTTGGTCCTGTACTGATTTATTTTAGCCGCTACTTCCGTTCCCAGCACCCCACGCAATCGCCAGGCGCTGGCGCGTCATAATCCATGTATGTACTTGCTTTTTTACAAGGTAGTAGCCGCCGCTGACCACGTCGGCCTTACAGATCCCGCGACAAAACCTGCATCAGCCAAGACGAGCTCCGCGGGGACTGACCGGGACAAATTCCATCTCTCGGCAGTCCCAGAAATGCCTCTCCCTATCGTTTCCATGGCTGGGGGACTCGCGCGCGTCGATCAGTCGGTGGAGCCATACAGCACCGACACGGCGGATAGGCGGTACATCTTCCCCGAGCCCGCCCTACTCGTGAACACGCCCTACGCCCAGCGCCGCAACAAGCTCTTGCATCATTGGAGCCTGCTCGCCGACGGGTTCATATACGTTTTGACGCAGCATCCAACTCCTCAGCTCCTCAGCGGCCAGCAATGGAGAGATATCCTGGATGGGCAGCTTACAAAGCGCGGTGAGCCTGGAACCAGGAGGTACAAGCGGAGTGAGAGCCTCGAAGATCGTATACGCCCTGCGTTGCAGGCGTGCAACATCACCAGCGTCGACGGCTTTCCCGTCCCTTCCGAGTCAGTCCCCGAGTTCAGTCTCAATCAAACTCGGGAGATCGTCTGGCAGGTGGTGGAGACCAATTTTCGATTCGAGTTCTGTGCCCTGGACAAGCGGGCGTCGAGGACGGATAGGCTAGCTGAGGTGAAGGACTGTTTTGCCGGCCACATGTTGGTGGGGATCCCGCTGGAGTTCAGCAAACGGGGCTGGGCGTCGACGTCGCCGGAAGAGCGCCATCGCTATGTCGGGCGCACAGTGAAATTGATGCTCGATTGGACAACAAAGTCCACGCGTCCCGACATCATCCGCCGCATCGCCGACCATCGCCAGTGGTCTGCCGCCGATATGCAGCATCTGGAAACCGCCGTGTGTGAGTACTACACGCAAGCGTTCTGGGAATATTTTGGACGTGTGGCGGTTGTCCCGATGCGCCTCGACCATGATCTGGGGAAGGAGGACAGGGGTTTTTAGTTTTATATCTCACTTCACTGCATGTTGCCATCTGTCGCCGCCAAATTACTGCTAGGATACTTTTCTTGTGGCGCAAAAAATGTAATATACTGTAATCTAACTGTATTATAACGACGCAATGTATGCCTACATGGGCCTTTCTTCCTCTGTGAGATGTGGTCGAAGCGGCACCTGGGTCCTGTGTTAGGCGCTTGGGCACTTAGTGTTATATCCAGAAGTGCTCGGTGTGATGTGACACGGAAAGCTCATGCCAAACAACGGCAAGCAGGGTCTCCTTCCTCTCTCACCACCTATCTCGCTCTCGTGTAGCACCGACAACGCAAGGCCGACAACCGCGGACGACGGACGACAAGGGTACAAGCACCCCCTCGCGCACGACCTGGACCCCGGCGGCTCGACTTCCACGTCAGCCGCCATTTTCTGGCTCGACTCTCATGTCAGCCCGCTCGACTTTCATGTCAGCACCATGCCTTTTTTGCACCGTTTTTTATCACCATCCTTCCCCTCCTCGTACGGGCTCTTTTCGTAGTCAAATTACCTTTTTTTCGCTGTAGTCAAACGGTCTATTTACTTATCTGCACATCGACTTGTAATATTTGAATAGTAATTGAAGCTGCTGGCGTGTATGTCGTCTCATTCTGTTCACCCCGCCCATTGTTGACTGAATCATTAAGCCAGGACCTGCATCTCAATCGCTTATTTTGTTAAGCGTCCTGTGGCCACATCACTACTCTTTGTTTCCACCCGGCAGTGCGTTTTCGAAAATTCCTCACACCTGACGCTCACCCAGTGTGTTTGCAGGCTATCCACCATCGTCGCTGCTTCCTCGCACACCATGAAGTGCGTCGTCGCAAAAAAGGAACGAGTTGTTGCTCCCGCAACTACATCGCTGCTAGCCACCAGCGTGCCGTCGACCACCATCAATTATCACACCGGTGAGTGTCAGGCAGCGGCGGTCAACGATGTGGACTTACCCCAGACAGATACTGCAGTCCCTGAATCCGAGCAGCGGTACCTGGGAAACGCGAAGACGGTGGCAAAACCCACCGCGTTGGAAGTGCCCAATATGGACATGCCCGAGGCATCCCTACCCTTCCAGGAAGTGCCGTTAGAGGAGGCGGGAGCGTTTCCAGCGTACGCAACGACGGCCCCGTGCAACGAGAAGGGGGCCAAGAAACGACAGGCGCGTATAGTATTTAAATCAACATAATTTAACACTAATATTGTCGCAGAGTGTGGCTCATATGGACGAGTTGAAGGCAGAAAATGCCGTCTTCATCCAGACCATGCTCTCGCTCCATTACCACGCGCAACTTCTCACACCCTGCCGTTGCGGTGTCAGCGCACGCCTTCGCAAAGTCGCGTGCCACGAGTGCCTTCAATCGGAACTCCTGTGTCCCCAATGCTGGCTCGACAAACATAGAACCATGCCCACACATTGGGCATTGGTCTGGAACACGAAGGACGGCTTCTTCGAGAAGACCGACTTCTGTCGGGTGATGAAGAACGCGTCGGTCAGGCTGGGCCACTATGGTGAGGGGTGTTCAGACGCAGCCATGGCGCGGAGCTTCACGTTGGTAGACACCAACGGAATTCATGCCACCGCCATCAAGTTCTGCAAGTGCAAAAGTGGAGGCGCCCAAGAATTCGAGCAACTTTTGCAAGCGGGCATATTTCCGGGAAGCGTCAAAGAGCCCAAGACAGGGTATACACTCCGTCTACTTGAGTACTACCATCAGGAGCGGAACCAGGGCAAGGGTTCTGCTTACAACTTCGTCCTTGTCCTGCAGCGGATGGCGGATCCTTTTTTTGCGAACGCAGTCCCAGTGAGTTCCCAATTACCGTATGTTTATCCAAGTAGTCTAACAGGAACGTAAGGACATCTATGCAAATTTCCTCGCAGTCACCCGTTACCACCAAGATCTACACATTCGCATGGAACAGGGAGATGGACATGGAATGGATGTCCCTCTGCCTGGCGAGGTTGACCGGCCGTACCCAAATCGCCCGATAGGATATCGCGGTGCGATATGTGCGGTGTGTCCAGAACGAGGTGTCAATATGCCCTTCGTGGTTAACGTACCCAGATATCTCCGGTGAGTCGCATGTATCACCTTATTGACGACGATGCTAATACCATACCAGACACCTTATTTCGCAAAATGAGACGCTGGACGGCAACTTCAAGCAAAACCTATTTTTCAAGCGCGACGACGGCAGCGACACGGCTCTAACGGATGGGAAGATGTACTTTCCCTTACAGAAGGAGTTCGAAAGGATAGCGAAGTCGCATATCATTTCGGAGGAAGACAAGGTACACTCGTTCTGTTATTGTCCTGCTCGTCGCTCATGATGACCTCAAGGAAGTCCCGTGCAACGGACATATTGGCTCTATTCGGCACCAAGGACAAAAGAAATACGGGAATGTTGCTGTGAGCGGTGTCATCGGCAGTGCCTGCGACCACGCAGTCGTCGGGGCATTCGTTGACATGCTGAAGGGTGAAGCGTAAGTCTTTTCCCTCTTTGCGTTCAGGCGGCGTGCTAATATAGCGGTTAGGTTCGGGCTAGGGACTTACGCTCAACGCGAGCATTTCAGCCGCACGAACACCCCACCGCACAGCCCCGCATCCACCACACCGGTGAATGGCAGCTACGACGGCTGGTGCTCATACACGGTGAACAAGCGCAAACGGGCGATCAACATTTTCCCGGAGGATACGTGGTTCCACGAGCTTCTCCGGACGATGGAAGGACAGATCCCGGCGGATCACATTAACGGGCACGGACCAGATTGCCAAACCATCTGGCAGGCGGTGTATTTCGCGTGTCGGGCGCACTTCCACGGGGAAACGGCAGAGGTTATCTGGGCATTCCTGAACGCCCTGGGTTCCTCGACGCGACAGATGACGGGGGCTGCACGCCACGACATCATCAATTTCGTTATCCATTTCTGGAATATTTCCAAAATCTTGCGTCAAGGTATGTTTCAGTTGTGTTGTCGCCCCGTAAGGCCGCTGACAGGATACATTTGCAGCGTCACTCGTGGCAGCTGAGCGGATCGACGCGCTGCAGCTCTTCGAGCTCCACATGGCGGTGCTGGAGGACCTGAGCAGGCAACATGCCACCGAAGTCGGTGATTGGTCACGACTGCCACGACTTCCTAGCAAGTCGGCCTCTGGTAAACTCCAGAGTGTGTATCAACATGAGTCGACGAAAGGTACGCCCACTTCCAATTATAATGCGTGGTCGACGCTGAAGAAGAGTAGTGCTCACCATTGACAACGTACTTGCGTCTTTGCTCGCCGAAGAACAGGAGCAAGGGAAATTGACACCCGCTGAGGCAACAACCTCGGTAGCGCGTTGGATTCGCGACGGAATGGAGATTGAGCGTCAGCAGTAAGTGCTCATGTTACTACGCACGTCTATATCCTAACGTGATGCAGAGTGCTTGTGATCGCGCTTCTGAAGAACCACCAGGACCATCCCCTGCAGGAGACGTGGAACACCATCACTAAACTCCGGGCCTCGCTGAATGTCAGCCTGAAGAAATTCAGGGGAAGCCAAGCAGCGATATACCCGCGTCTGACACTCAGCGCGCTCGACGTGGACGAGCCAGAGCTAACGGCCATCCAGCTGCCATCGTATCGCATGAAGCACGGTCAGCGGCCGACAAATGGCCCTGATGCCACCGACCTCGACGCGCAGCTCCGGCAAGCAGAAACGAAATTGCGCTGTAGCCAGGCTGACAACGGCATCGCCGCCGTCTGTGCGGCCTCATTGGCATTGTCCGCCACCACAAAAGCTCGCGACCTGGATTATCGAGGCCAGCTGGGGAAGACACGTACACACCGCAATATCCAGAAGGCGCAGCTCATGAAGTTCTACGAGATGGAGATGTACAACAGGGCACGCGCATGCCTCATCCATCTGGGATTCATGGCGGAGGACACTATCGAGCCCTACCCACCGATGACCGCTCGGGACACGCGCAGGAAGGAAACGCACTTACATCGGGTTACGGGCGACTCACGGTTGTTTGATGGGACGGCATGGTATCTGCAGAGCGGGGGGGAAAATATCAGACGCAGCTGCCCCGTCACCATTGTCACCAATCAAGAGCCGGGATGAGGGTGAAGAACAGCCACGTTTATTGGCGGGCACTCAGGCGTTGACGCGTGCAGGTAAGCAGCATCGTTTGAGTTGCAAGGCCGGCGTTGACGTATCTACAGGCGGGCTCATAAGGTCTCCGCGAAAGCCAAAACGACTCAAAGACATTCTTCTAGACGATGTATCCGTGGACGCCCCGTCGTCGCCGTCGTCATCAGAGGCCGAAGACAGTGGCCCAGAGATGGCAGCGTCGAAACGGGCGGGACGGAAGCAGGGCGAGAAGAAGGGGAAGAAGGGGAAGAAGGGAGACGGCTGGATATGGCTGGAGAATGTGACGAGGGGACAAAAGCTGGGTGAGGGGAAACTGGCCGAGTATAAGCAAGAAAGTACGTGTTAATGAGTTTTTCGGGGTGCTCGTATGCTGACAATGTACTTAGGTGATCGCGTGCAGTGGTTCCGCGCCGAGGCTGAGATGTACCGCTGGCTGGAGGCCTACGAGCGCAAGCACGCGGAACTCTTCCGCGTCATTGCGAGGTACCGCCGCGATAGCGCGGTATGGGCTGGACGGGCGGACCGTGAAGAGACGCGGAGCGGCGGCGTCAACGGAGTCTCAGCGTTCGCGCGGATGCAGGCCGCTATGTACGAGCGTCTGGAGCACAATGCGGAGGTCATTTTCAAGGCACCCGAGTCCGGCGCCCATCACGATTGGGTTAAAGCAACGACCTTCGACGAGCTTGTGATCAAGATCGACGGCTGGCGCGACGGGCTCTTCAAGTGGATGGATGATATGGTACGTGCCACAACTGATGATTGGATTGTTATTGACTCGCAATTAGGGTATACATCGGGCGTACAAGGATTTTTAAAGCAGCGGTCGACTTCTGTAATCTAATCCAGTTGTAAACCAGGATTCCCCATTCTACTTCCCGACAGATGTGTTTTAGATCAGTCCCGCCCGCCCCCTGTGCTCGGAAAGGTAGTCGGCGCGGTGGTCGCGCTGCTCGTCGTTGCACAGCCACCACTCATTTTGCGACTTCAGTTTAGCTGGCAACTTAAGCGCTACGACAGGTACTTACGCGCCAATCGATTCATAACTCATTTAGGTCAGTCCCGCCCGCCCCCTGTGCTCGGAACGGTCCTCCGCGCCGTGGTCGCGCTGCTCGTCGTTGCACAGCCACCACTCATTTTGCGACTTCAGTTTAGCTGGCAACTTAGGCGCTATGACAGGTACTTGAGTGCGAATCGATTCATAACTCATTTAGGTCAGTCCCGCCCGCCCCCTGTGCTCGGAAAGGTCGTCCGCGCCGTGGTCGCGCTGCTCGTCGTTGCACAGCCACCACTCATTTTGGGACTTCAGTTTAGCTGGCAACTTAAGCGCTACGACAGGTACTTAAGCTCCAATCGATTCATAACTCAAGTCCAGTTGCCTGCAGAACTTGAGATGTGAGGGACTTAAGAACGACGGAGACTTAAGTGCAAGGCGACCGGATCGACAACGAGGGACTTGAGATGCGGAGGGACTTGACTTAAGTTCGCTTGAACTTAAGTTAGAACGTACCCCCACGGTACCTACAATACAGCTAGGCACGCCCCGCAGCCTACAGCTCAGGGACTTAAGATCTCTAGAACTGTTCAGTTCCAAATGGGATGGAACCGGTCGGAACTTAAGACAAGGTCCTGTTATTTCATGCGATCATGGCATCCTCGATGTCGTCGGAACGTGCCTTCTCGTCGGCGGGAATTACCCTCAGTAAACGCCGCGAACGGTTGAGAGGTGATATTGTGGAAGGATTGCAACGTCTCAAGTGTTTAAGATGCCGTGACTTGTTATTCCGCGAGCGAGAAGTGATCAATTTAGATGCAGATGATTTGGAGATGGTCGAGGGAGAAAAGCATGACGAGGAGGGGTGGGACTGCTTCCTGAATGACAGTGAGGAGAATTATGATGTCGACGTTGAGATGGAAGACTGATGACACGCCAACCGACCGGCCGAGTGCGAACAAACCTAAAATAGGTGAGCAGCACAGAGAAGGACAGTGGAGATTAAAAAGTGCGAGCGAACAATCAAGCCTGGTACCGTGATAGGTAACCGTGCGGCCAATATGGCGGGTTACTGAGTAGGATGGAGAAAGAAGATGATAGTCGTAGGTGTAAACGATGAGCGGTGTGCGAGAATGGAGGCGGGGGCGAGAGCGAAGCGAAAACAAGACTTAGTGAGGTACTTTGGGGAAATCCAAAAGTGTTCTATATTGTAGAATGGGACGAGTACATATACAAGAAAGTAGGGGAGTGCCAAGAAAGTAAACTGGCAGATAATTGATACCTATTACGGATTTGGGGACCTTTGGGTGCAGATAGTGCAGGAAATATAGACAGAAAGGGATGGGAGGCATGGATCGAGGCTGAGATCGCGAAAAGTGCGCAAATGCACTCGATAAATTGAGGCAAGGGCTCAAATCGAGGGTAGGAGCAAAGGAGATACGCCAGAAAATCTTGTTGGAAAAGTATAAATGGAGTGGATGGAAGGCGGGAGGAAACACAAATAGGGCAAGATTAAAGTCGGCACACGATCTGGAGCTCGATCGCAGGCGGTGAACAGACAGGGAAGTGAAAGTGGATAGATTATGAGTGACACCATTAGTTTGGTGCGAGCAAGAGAGGAAATATGGTGCGATAAGAATAGTGCTGTCAGAAAGAGATCGGCGTCTTGTTTATTCGAGATTGCGCTGTAATGCGGTCCGAAGCCAACTTACAGCTTCAGCGCGCTCGCATGCTTGTCACTGACTATATTTTTGTTTCGTATAAATACTACTACTTGTGATGAAACGGAAATCTGCATATAAAGCCCGGGCTTTCAGGCCGAGCCGGGCCTTGGGCATCACTAGGGATTCTCGTGCTGATATGTACAACGAAGACATCTGAAAAAGTCACAGCTGCGACCGAATTTTGTGGTGCTCGGAGGGATACATGGTCTCGGGCTGGTGAGCAAGGCGCTGGCGGGACTTGGCGCTGCCCTCTGCTTTGAAATTACATTTTGGGCAAAAGAACTTGGTGGTGGTGCCGCTGCTGAGAGTCATTAAATAAATGGGGGAAATCGATGATATGGGTCTTGCCTCATCGTAGAATCGGCGAAGAAGGATTTGCGAGGAAGAAGAAAAGGAAGAAAGGATGAGCGGACTTTGAGAAGCAGCGCTTCGATCCTTTGGGACTATACCCCCAGTCTTCCCGCTCTGGTCATTGCTGAAGGACCCCTGGTTGTAGATGCTGCATTGGAGTTCCTAGGGTTACAGGAGGACAAGGAAGGGTGGGTCTTTAAAATTCCGTACCTGAGGTATATTGTACCAAAATAGTTTCCCTCATTATGATCACAGAAAGGAAATTCGACCCAAGATCGTACATCCAGCCATTGGTTCCGTGTAGAATGTAAAGAATGCTTGCCTATAAACCAAGGGAATCGATCCCTATCTTGGTACTGAGTAGGTTGTTTGCTAATGGTGCACGTTCGGTATAATAACCTGCAATCCGATAAGTATAAGAGAAAACGAATTGATAGAGCCGCGGAGAATTAATTCGCCGGACCCAAGCACGCGCACCAGACTCTGGCATCCAGTGAATGTGAAGCCAGCAATTTGGTGACACACCTTGTATGCACATATTATCGGTATATATACGTCCACAGCTAACCCTGCCGCGAGAGACATAGAGGAGTAGTTGTATAGTAAATGTCCTGCACTGCCGCTTCGGAGGTGCCGCTAGATCGAGAACTGATGCAGGGATCTATTAAATAAGCGTCGGAGCAATGCATATTTGCCCATCTGGGGTAGAAAAAAATGTATTCCAAACTGCGCACCATTACAATGCATACTGTGGTAGGATCTGAGCGTCAAGCAAGAGGAATGGACGCTGTGAACGGTAAGTGATGCTGGGGGAAGAGGAGCTCGGAGCTAGACGCGAGATGTACGGCACTGGAGCTCGGATATGAATTGAATGTGGAGACAGTGGTACCTCAAGAGAGGGCCGGGTATGCGACTGACAAAGATGATGCATCTGTGGTTCAAGTTGCGTGAGGTACCCGATTCAGACTTGATTATAAATGCAATGTTCGACCTATCAAAGAGAAGTAGAATATAACGTGGTCGGAATACGCACCGAGATAGTGAAGCATCGTCACGGATGCCAGACGCGGGACCAGAATGAGAATACTGGCGAAAGATTTGGCGGACGCGCCAAGACGTGGGTTGTAGTACGGGTGGGAGGTCAAAGAAGAGGAACAGGGCGCGCCAGGAACAATATGCAGAATGTAAGAGGACACGAGCATTCATGAATAATACAGGGCATACTAGCAACGGTCTCCCCGGAGGAGGGGGCGATATCACTAGGGCGCAACTCAACTCAGGCCGAGACTGAGGAACCACAGTGCATTGCGGACGAGCCACGACGTCGACGGAGTGAAAGGGGAAGGTGGCACTATGGAATATGTAGTCCCTGCGGCGACCTGCTGTGAGATCTGAGATAGGAGCTGCACGGTGACATCGCCCGAATCGAGATTGAGAGTCTTGTGGCTCAATAAGGAACACCGTCAAGCTCACCGAGAAGAGACCCGCCTTCAAACTGTTTCGCATTGAGCCACTTTAACAAAAATATCAACCAGACTTACGAATATCAACATGCTGTCCATATCACTCTTCCAGTTCTCCACCAAGGCTTTGTGGTATCTATCGGCCTCTGTTACGTGCAAGGACGCATCCTCGAGTTGACATTGCCCTCATCCTCCCCTTGACATCCACTTCCCCGCAGTGCCTGCAGTCAACAATGCCCTAGATGCTAGGGCCCTACGTTTGATTAATGCCTAAGTCTTAGGGCGCCCTAACTTCGGGCGGATTCTCGGCTGGATCCTAAGCTATAGGGGCATAATAATATTCCAGGGAATATTATGTGTTCAGGACCATAGGATGGAGCCCATCATGGTCAGGTTCCACCAGAGGTGGTATATTTTTGGATGAAATGTCTACGGATCAGTTGGTCATAATATTATTGAGCGAGGACCTTTCGGATGGGCTGAATGATCCATAATATTAAATCTGCTACTGGGCTCGATACAGCACATAGCTACATTATGCACCCTGAACACCAGGGCTCAGCTGATCGATGTTCTGAGGATAATATTATTATTACCTGAACTGACCTCGATACAGCTCATTGAGCACAATAATATTCTTTGGCCTACAGAACTGGATTCAGCTGATCCACCCAATAATGTTGCAGCACCTGTGTACTAGGACTCAGCTCATCGACATTCTGAAGGACAATAATATTATTCCCCAGGCTCACCTCGATGCAGCTGATCAAGCACATCAATATTCTTTGGCCTGCAGAACTGGATTCAGCTGATCCACCCAATAATATTGTAGCACCTGTGTATGAGAACTCAGCTCATTGACATTCTGACAGACAATAATATTATTCCCCAGACTCACCTCGATGCAGCTGATCGAGCACAGGAATATTTTGTGACCCACAGACCTGGATTCAGCTGATCCACCCAATAATATTGTAGCACCTGTGTACTAGGACTCAGCTCATCAACATTCTGATGGACAATAATATTATTCCCCGAGCTCACCTTGATGCAGCTGATCAGGCACAGCAATATTCTTTGGCCTGCAGAACTGGATTGAGCTGATCCACCTAATAATATTGTAGCACCTGTGTACTAGGACTCAGCTCATCGACGTTCTGATGGACAATAATATTATTCCCCAGGCTCATCTCGATGCAGCCGATCAAGCACAGCAATATTCTTTGGCCCACAGGACTGGATTCAGCTGATCCACCCAATAATATTGTAGCACCTGTGTACTAGGACTCAGCTCATTGACGTTCTAATGGACAATAATATTATTTGCCGAGCTCACCTTGATGCAGCCGATCAAGCACAGCAATATTCTTTGGCCCACAGAACTGGATTCAGCTGATCCACCCAATAATATTGTAGCACCTGTGTACTAGGGACTCAGCTCATTGATGTTCTGAAGGACAATAATATTATTCTCCCAACTCGCCCCGATTCAGCTAACCCAGTGAAGGCATCAATAATACCACAAAGATACCAGTACCACAGATTGAACTCATGACCATTCCTAAACATGCAATTGGCCTAAACCAGGGGTATTACACCTACACCAAAGACCCATTGGTTTCTTACCCCTTGAGAGGGCTGACCTGATGCCACCCTTCATTCTCCCAAAAGAAACAACCATTGTGCTTGTCTTCCCAAACCCACTGTGCCAGCACCCAAATATGAGTTTCATTTGATCCCACCAGTCATTTCAATCTCTTGTGGCATATTCTACATCAAACATTTCTGGAATTAGCTTCTGCTGGAGCCTCAATGAGGCCGGCACCCAAATGAAAAACCTGCACTAGGGACTGTTTGTCGGTGTTTGTGTTCCATCAATACCACTACGCCTGCATCCAAATATGGAAATCCTGACTTGCACTTGCTTTCCTGGGCTCATTTACATTCTTGGGTGCTTCTGGCTTAGAATCTATGGACTGCGCTGACATGCAACACCTGCTTGTCACCATCCATCAATCACAGATATCCCTTCTAGTTAGAGGTGCCAGAAGGTGTGTGTGGCACTTCTAATTAGAAGCACACCAGGGTGGCACCACATGCCACAGAATATGTTTGAGATATGCTGCAAATATGTGCAGCACATGACTCTGTAAATGTACTAAGATATTACTTGGTGTTTTTTTTTTTTTTTTGAGTTTTTTGCATTAGGTAAGCACAGTTTTGGGGGTAGCAGGAACCAGGGGATGTATTTCCTATGAAAAATTGAGGAAACTTGACTGTGAGAGCGTGGGATTGAGGGCAAAGGTCTGGGCAGCCTGCCTCGTCCCCAGTCTATAGGCTCTCCTTGGGTCAACCATCATGCTCACCTGGCCAAGTCAGTATTCTGTCTCCTCTTTCCTGATTGGTCAAGCATTTTCGCCCCGATGTTTGTTTGATCCCTGTCACTGTCTCTTTTTCCACCACTGGCCATTTAATATTAATTCAAGGCTATCCCCGACAGGCCCGATATCGCCGATCAGGCCCACTGTCGGGTCTCTAAAAAGTGCTTTTCTTCTTGTTGAGCACTATAACTAGGGTGTAACATGGATGACACTGCAGGTGGATCTGTGTCACACCGTCCGTACCTGTGAACCGTAATACTGCACCCATTTCCCATAGGTACTGTACGGTATTTAACGGTAAATAACCGCAGTTATTCCCAAAATAGAAACCATGCAACTGTGAGTCTTTTGAGCAATATAGTGGAAGTTTGAGCATAAATTATGCTCAGTAAAGTATAAGACTCAACTATTAGCATTTCAAGACCACACATACTCCTCCGCTAATTTTTACTACACTTATGCACTCACCAGTGATAAATGACACAATAGCTCTGGTAATTAGGCTTTAAACCCTCCCCCCTGCACTCAGGATGTTCATACACAAGATACAAGTTTATCCCTTATTTATCTGGGATTTATTCAGGCTTACATCCCCGAGAACGAGTCAATATCAGTCTGATCACGTGCTATTTATTACCATCAAAACCACTGCGCCTGCATCCAAATATGGTAATTCTCACTTGTTCTTGCCTCCCTGAGCCCATTTCAGCATGTATTTGAGATTTATAAGCTCTATTTGTATAATCCAATGTTCCTTAAGGTGTTTAATCCTGGGGAAGGGTCTTCAGTCTTGCCCTTATGTGAAATTCTCAAACCGCAATAAATCAATCTGAGTGTGGATGTCTGACCATAAAACTCGGGTGAAAATGGTACATTAATGATTTTTATGTTATTTCTAGGTAGGAATGAATGGCAAGTAATATTGCAGTTGAGCATGAAACAGCTATATTTCCACAAATATACATAACCAAGGAACAAAACATTTTTTACAAAAATCCAGTGTAGTGCCACCTAAGTTTGGTGAGATTCATCAAATGTTGCGTCCAATATCATATGGCCCTCCGGGCGCCCCTGGTACCAATACAGCCGACCACCATCCCTATGTCGGTTCATTCGACTCCATATGATCTTCCACAACTTAACTAATTTCTGAGCAAGCCGTATAATATCGAGTGTACTATCTGAGCATGCTGTACAATCACTGCGTTCCGGGGCCACATCTGCATAGCGATGCGGACATATGCGGATCAGGTGCGGATCAGTGTGGATCGTGGGATACACAGTGTGCCGACATTAGATCGGCCGAATTGGTCAGACATTCGTAGACTAGGTGTAGAACGGGCGTCTGCAGTGGGTTGTCGACCCCGGTCCGCACAGTGGGAACACTCAGGCGGGACTGCGCCCTCGGCCTCCTTCTCTGCCACTACCGCCTCCCTGGACATGTCCAAGACATGTCTATGACATACTTTTGAAAGCCGGTGATGGGGGTTCTATATTTGGCCATGTTTCAGGTTCTTGGAGTCGGCGAAATCTGTCACTTCACACAAAATCCCTTGGAAAATGCTACAAACATCCTTTAAGCATACATTGGCTCTTTCATGACCCTATAACATCATTTTTTTTGTTCAAAGTTGCTTCAGTTGTGGGCATTTCGGAGTTACTTCCGGATTTATCAAAGTGCTGTGTGTTTTGATGTGTGAGTGCCATGCCAACATCAGCTGTCAAACCAGCCCCAGATCCTCGTCGGTCAGCAAGGTGTTTAGAGGACGAATGGGTGCCCACGGGATGCCGAGAAAATTCTGGAAGAAATCGACAGAGTGTGCGGATGCACGAATCTGCAGAAATGTGCGGACGGGGGTCGTACACTGCATGTGCAGACGACCCCCCGGAACGCAGTGAATATATTGTCGAAGTCCTCGTTGATGACCTTAATCCACATCAACTGCCCCAAGCCAGGAGGTTTCCGTGAATATGGTTGCCGGCGCGGATCGCTGGCGAGTGCTTCATAGTGTCCAAAGTGATGGCGGTCGCATTCGTTTTCTGAAAGCGCCACGTTGGAGATGCGGCGCTCGTCCCGATGTCGCTTTTCAAGTCGTATTCAGTGTGTGTCTTATCCCTAATCACCATGAGCTTCACCAAGCCTGGAAATCAGATACGGTGCTGTTGCTTTCAGCTTCCTCACGCGCATCTTGATCCTGCTTCATTCCTATCTACGCAAGTCCCCCCTCTCACTCTCTCGTATACTGGTAAACAAATAAATCGTACATTCCCATCTTCTACCAAATGGTCAAACACAGCACCGCCATAGCCACGGGAATCGACCTCCTGTTTTTTATTTTGAGCGTAGCACTCGCCTCCCTTCTCTGCGGACAACTCATCTCATGGACGGGATACTAGTATGTCTGGATATCCTTTCTTCCACTGTGTTCACATGCTGCTAACCACCAATACCCCACCTGCAGCTGGCCCTTCCTCGCCATAGCCCCAAATTTTCTCGGGATTGGGTGTGGCTTATTTTACTCTCTTGAGACGAACACCCCGAGCCCAAGGTGGTCGGGTTCCAGATCTTTGCAGGGATCACTGTGGACCCCGGACTCTGCGAAATTCACTAGTATTTTCACCGCCCGAATGAGGGTAATTTCAGGTCTGAATCGCAGTGAATTTCACCCCTCAACCGCGAATTTCATTGAGAAACCTGGGTGAAATATTTCACTAACAAAATGTTACTTTTCACCATATGACTTCACTGAGTTTCCAGCGGCGAAATTCAAGTTGATGTTGGATGAAGTGTGCATTATTCTACTCTTGACTTTCACGGTAGAAACAACACAAATTTCGTGGTATTATTGGAGGGAAACCACTTGATATTGTCCACATTATATACATTACATTGTTATTTAGGAGTCAGATTCAGAAGATAGCGACGGAAGGCGACCCCCGGATGGCCGGGCTTGAATAGGGGGTGATGCACGAGTAGATCCCGCCCGACCTACGCAAGGCGTTGAGCGCGGAATATGATGGAGAAATGATAGATACTACCGGCGCTGTCCGCAGCATCGGGTGGCGGCGTGATACCGGGGGAAATACCTGTTGATCATATAAGGCATGTGCAATGGATTTGGGATGAAGTACTCACTGGGAGCACGAGGGCCCGTCCCAGCAAAGCCTCAGAGGTTGGTGAGTCGGAACGTGGAGGCCCAGCTTGTGGTTGTGCTGATGCTTGAGCCAGTACCGCCTTCCTTTCAATGTCAAATTTTCTGCGATCGTGTTTGGCTTCAGCGCCTTGAGGAGTACGTGGCTGGTGCGAGTGGAAGGCAGTGGCAGCTATGATGGTGCGATATTCCATAGACAAGTCCCAAAGAAAATTGAGGTCAGGGTCAAGAGTGATACCTTTCCCTTGGCACCATCGAGCAATATCGGCCTTGTTGAGTCCCATAAGGTCTCGATACAGCTTGTCTACATCCCACTGGGAAACCTGAGAGCAAATTAAGGCCAGAGGGCATAAGCTGAAAAATGAAACGTACATTGAAACCAGCACGCATAAGTCGGTGGGACAGCCATAGCTCCCATGCATCCATGAAATTATGGCGTCGAATAAAGATGAAGACACTCGAAGGATTGGTGGCCTTGGGAATCATGTCGGGGTTGTCGGACATGGCGCGGAAAAATTGGGCAGTGTGGGTCTTGCCTTTGTCCAGCTTCTTGTTCTCTGGTGGAAAGACGGGCATCTGAACGGTGTTGGTTTTAAAAAAAATGTGTGAAAAGAAATGAGTCCTTGCATTTTCCCAGTCAACGGTGGATATGATATCCTTGGGAGTCCAATTCATGTTGAACGTATTGAACTGCTGCCGCCATCTATAAAGCCTGTATGATTCGGCCAAGTGCGGATTGCTTTCAAAGTCATTGGTGGGATCACCAATGAGCTCCAACAGGATGTCTAGCCCGGTGGTCTGTGAATCGTCTTAGCTGAACTCAGGCATACTCAGGCATAAAAATCGCACAATGAGCAGTTTTTGGAAAGTTGCGGTCCGGTAAATTCTTGAACTGAGACAGGACATCTCTTGCAGAAGGCTGCCTTGATCGGGTGCATGCTGTATAAAATGAAATAAGTTGGAAGCAGAAAATGGTAGAGGATGAATGTACTTTGTCGATATCAAGTTCACGCAGGCCGAATATTACATTACACTGGTTGACCCAACCCACAACGGTGGCATGAAGTCTGGTTGGATCAGCGATGAGAGACTCATTCCAAGGACCCTTGGAGTGTGTTGTCAAAACTACTTTGCCTTCTGAGTTGATTGGCTTCTGATCGGCAGGGAAAGAGAAGGGAAGGTCTATGTCATCAAGAGCAAGACCATCCTCCACGTCTACAGGAGAGTTACGAGATGAAGCAAAGGGTAAACGGAACCGGAGAATAATTCGAGTCTGATTTGTCTGTTTCAGAAGCTGAGCCCTCTTCAGAACAGGTGTCGGTGGAGCTTTCATCAGGGTCAAGGGGGTTAGTTTTCCGTGGAACACATTGGTGTAAAAACTGAAGATAGAGTTGAGTATGCAACGCCCAAAATGAATTGAAACCTTACAATGGGGGATTTAGTGCTCTGAATTTGAGCATCAGATAAAAGCCCAACAGCAATAGAGTCTCGTTCCTCTTGGCTGGGGAGGCTAGGATCTGATCTGGCCCATAAAACATGGCAAAAGAGGTTGGCCAAGTCAGGCAGATGCAGTTTGGCATCAACCGAGTAATCGCTCCAGCGGTCAAGTACTTCAGGCTGCAGCCAATTCTCAGAAAAATAAGAGGTGGATTGTGGGTTCCAACGCATACCCAATAACTACTTTTGATAATTATCTGACAGAGCTCATCCAACCATTGTTTCTCCCTTGACCGAGAATAAGTCTTCTGTGACTTGTTGAAGTCCACGGTGCGAGTGGCAATAGCAGTAAGAAAGGGCTCAAAAGTGCAATAAAAGAGATCTTTGTCATGAAGCCTCCCTGAGTGGGCAAAGGTCTGGTATAGCCATTGTGTTAGGGAGCAAGGCCGATGCCTCATGTCTGGGTCCACAATTTGAAACATGTGCAAACATTTACACTGCCACTGATCAAGAAGTCTGTTCTGTTACGTTCGCCTGGCGGCAATTGTAAGTGACTTTGGTCATCTAAGAATAGGCTAACACAGATTACAGATGAAGGATTTTCCTCAAGAGCTGGTGGATGCGACCATTGATACATTTGATGAGCTTTATCCCAATCGACGCACTGCAATCTTGTGCGTTGGTCTGCAGATGCTGGACTCGGCCATCGCAGACTATCTTGTTCCGGGCTATCAACATCAGGACCGCCCAGCAGTTGCAGAAATTCTATCGAATTCTTTTGGATGGAGAGATGAGGCTTGTGCCCCATGTAAAAGCCTTAGTAATAGGACTCTCAGACACAGAGAGCGACAACTATGTGGCCAGTTCAGCTGCGGTCTTGGTGCTGCTGAATGTTCTTCCCAGTTTAGAACGTCTGGCCTTGCGTCCAAATGAGGCAATCAGGCAGGATTGCGAGCTGCCTAGGATACTGGGCAGTGGCCTTGCAGCCTTGTTCACACGCACTAGCTTTTATTCCATCAACCTGATACACTGGGTTATCAGGAAGCACTCTGGCTTGTTGGATGCACTAGCCCAATCTGGTGCCATGCGAAGCGCATCTTTCATGTCATGTAGTTTCCATCCCACAGAGTGGACCACCCCACCGACTCCAGGCGCAACAGAAATTGAAACCACAGAGTTCCACAATTGCAATGACTTCATGGGTATTGCGGCATACATGGGCCAGGCGATGAAGATTGGGACTCTTGCAACAGACAGCTACGAGGCATTGGATTCTGTGGCCGCCGTCGCATCTATACGTGCAAAAAAAATGGAGCTGTCATCTTTTTATTGTGAGTCTCTCAAATATATACGGAAAAGATGCTAACTATGATGCACAGTTGGTGAAGAAGATTTTAAGTTCCCCAACTTTGTGGCCTGGGAAAACATCGACAGTTTTCATGTCTCGTTCAGCCTTTCCTATGGCAATCTTGAATTGATCCTGCCTATCGTGCAAGAATGGCTGGGACGTTGCACCCTACCCCCTCGGCAAAACTTCGAATTCAAATTGACTGTGGATGTCTATGTAATGGGCCCAGACGAGACATTTGGGTGGTGGAATTGGTCAGTGATTGAGATGGCAATAGCAGGTAATCAGGCGGTGGTTGGCCAAGTGTCTGAGGTAGCAATTAGTGGGCGGGGAACTCTTGAGAAAAGGGTATTCAATTTTGTTCGTGCGTAATGTTGCTAGTACTGTAACTTTTTACAAAAATTTGACGAACTAGTACCTGCCTGTGAGGGTCATATACCCTTACTATGCATCATTCAGGACTCGGGGTCCTCGCATATCCATGGCAACCTTCCAAATCGGGGCTGTCCTGTCCCGGTTCCATATGCCCCAGGTTGGTAAAAGTCTATGTCCTCACCCAAAATTCTTTTGCCAACTGCTCATTGACATTGTAGGACCTTAAATACACACTCAGAACTGGCATCACTCCCTCTGAGGTGGCAGAAAAGTATGTTTGAGCATCAAATACACCCCGGAGTTGATGTTTCACATTATCTAGCTTATTGTGGGAGCTCTGAGTGACCTGGGGCTACTCTGGGGATCTGAAATGGAATTAATGACTGATTAGAGCCCATTTCAAATGGGAGAGGGGCAGGAAAACTTCCGAAAGTGAATTTTAAAAAGATATTCAAACTCCGGGCCGGGACGGGCCGGAGCGCCGGTAGCCGGAGACTCGATTAATGCACTGTCCCTGTGTTCTTTCAAAGATTAAATCTTGTTAGCTAGAAATCCGATTAATTTTGAAGGTGCTCAAGGATAAAACATCACTTGGATGACAGACCATGAGACCTTGGGCCAAGGGGCGTTCTGTCAAGCGACATCAAAGATGGACCCTCTGCAGTATGTTGGTGTTTGGAACCGTCCTTGATCCCACTGAACAGGGTCACGTGCAAGCGCGCGCTTCAACTTAATCGATGGACACGGGATAATATCTCAAACACGAGGACGGGAATGTCGACTAAGGTATTTAGATGGCCTATAAAAGTCCATTGAGCTGCTTCATGATGCCGACATCTCTTCCCTACAACATCGAAGATTCGCACGCAGAATGGTGCGCAGGCGCTTGCACGTGACCCTGTTCAGTGGGATCAAGGACGGTGCCAAGCACCAACATACTGCAGAGGGTCCATCTTTGATGTTGCTTGACAGAACACCCCTTGCCTTGGGCAGACCTTTACAAATGTGAACATACATTCCACCGGATGTAAGGATGGGAATTATGTCCCCATATGTTCAATGGAAAGGAACTATGATCAGATATCATATTAAATGCAAGTCACCAGCTGAGTTGTAGCATGCATGTTTTATTTCTCCAGGTTTATGATTTCTGACCATAGCTTTTGCTATCAGCCAGCTAAGAAACACTTGAGATGATAGGGGATGTTGATTTAGTATCAAGCATAACCCCATGGGTGGAAATACCAACAGGCAACCATTACTGCCCAAGATATTATCCAAATTCCCTTTTCTGGACGGAGGAGTTGAATATACCTGATGGCATCAGTGGCAGTGCACACCACCATCGAGCTATTAACTATCCAGTGCTCAATCTAGAAAAACAGTAACACAATGAGCAAACTCTTACAGAAGTGCTAGACTATGTCAGGGTATTATAAGATGTGCAGAGCCCGAGTCCTAGGCAGGAGGTGCAGAGGATGACTGGCTAAAAATAGTCTCAAGATCTGAAATGTAGAGCACAAGACCGAACAGTCTGTTCTCACCAGTGTTGGGAACTGCTGATTGCTCTCTGCCACCCAGCTCAAGAGTGGTGCATGATGTGGTCTTGCACAAAGCCCATACAAATGTTGGTACAGGTAGCTGTGTCACGATTTGATGCCAATCTTATTGTTCCAAGCCTACCATTATCAAGTGCACGTGCCAGGGATGCCAATAGTTTGACAGGTGCAGCCACACATATTTCTACAGATTATTGTAGTTAGTATATTTAGAATAACTCTCACGGTTCATTGTACAGTATAAGCAGTATAAGCAGAGTAGCTATTCTGCTGTTGTAGTTTAACCTTTTATTCCATTAGCTTCAAGACCGACTATGGGCACTACCCAATCCCTCTCATCTTACCGAGAGTGGACACCTAAGGCTTGACTCTAACAAGCTGGTTTCTTCAGCACAATTACCCCTTGGAAATTGTGGTTATCCAAAATAGGAAACATAGGTATATTTTGCCCTTGTCATATATACCCATTCAATGAAACATCCAATTGAAGGTAGTATCATTGGTACATCCTTTAAGGCAGGTTTCCTCAGATGATGGAATGGTGTTCTGATTGACTTGTTACAGTTTGGTATATTTATGCATGCAGTATTCAAAAAAGGTGTCTAGCTAAGTCTAATAATGGCTCATGACATGGTGTCACATGCCTGGAAGCCACACTCAATCAAGCAGACCTGAAAAAGACCTGGATAAACGAGTAAAGTCAGAATTACCATATTTAGACACAGGCATAGTGGTATTGATGGGGGGGGAGCAAATAATAACAGATACCTGCTGATCACCATCATTTGCATTCGTTATTGAACCGGTGCTGCCCAATTTTCGAAATAGGCAATTACAGCTTGGCTTTAACCTTGCCATCCACACTACTCATTAGTATTGCTTCGAAATTATATTCTCACATGAGAAGAAGTAGTGTTTGACCAAGTTAATACCGTTTGATATGTGTGCCTAGAGAGACTGTCACAAGCAGGTGTTGCATGTCAGCACAGTCCATAGATTCTAAGCCAGAAGCACCCAAGAATGTAAATGAGCCCAGGAAAGCAAGTCAGGATTTCCATATTTGGATGCAGGCGTAGTGGTATTGATGGAACACAAACACCGACAAACAGTCCCTAGTGCAGGTTTTTCATTTGGGTGCCGGCCTCATTGAGGCTCCAGCAGAAGCTAATTCCAGAAATGTTTGATGTAGAATATGCCACAAGAGATTGAAATGACTGGTGGGATCAAATGAAACTCATATTTGGGTGCTGGCACAGTGGGTTTGGGAAGACAAGCACAATGGTTGTTTCTTCTGGGAGAATGAAGGGTGGCATCAGGTCAGCCCTCTCAAGGGGTAAGAAACCAATGGGTCTTTGGTGTAGGTGTAATACCCCTGGTTTAGACCAATTGCATGGTTAGGAATGGTCAGTGATCCACATGATCAGAACCAAACATATGTAACCTGCGCATTCTCCACGTGACATGTTTTTTGGGATCCCTCATCAAAAGGGGTCGCGAGCTCCCCCAATTATTGTCTGTCAGAACATCAATGAGCTGAGTCCTAGTACACAGGTGCTACAATATTATTGGGTGGATCAGCTGAATCCAGTTCTGCGGGCCAAAGAATATTGCTGTGCTTGATCGGCTGCATCAAGGTGAGCTCGGCAAATAATATTATTGTCCATCAGAATGTCAATGAGCTGAGTCCTAGTACACAGGTGCTACAATATTATTGGGTGGATCAGCTGAATCCAGTTCTGCAGGTCAAAGAATATTGCTGTGCCCGATCAGCTGCATCGAGGTGAGCTCAGGGAATAATATTATTGTCCATCAGAACATCAATGAGCTGAGTCCTAGTACACAGGTGCTACAATATTATTAGGTGGATCAGCTGAATCCAGTTCTGCAGGTCAAAGAATATTGCTGTGCCTGATCAGCTGCATAAAGGTGAGCTCGGGGAATAATATTATTGTCCATCAGAATGTCGATGAGCTGAGTCCTAGTACACAGGTGCTACAATATCATTGGGTGGATCAGCTGAATCCAGGTCTGTGGGTCACAAAATATTCCTGTGCTCGATCAGCTGCATCGAGGTGAGCCTGGGGAATTATATTATTGTCCTTCAGAATGTCAATGAGCTGAGTCCTAGTACACAGGTGCTGCAACATTATTGGGTGGATCAGCTGAATCCAGTTCTGTAGGCCAAAGAATATTATTGTGCTCAATGAGCTGTATCGAGGTCAGTTCAGGTAATAATATTATTGTCCTCAGAACATCGATCAGCTGAGCCCTGGTGTTCAGGGTGCATAATGTAGCTATGTGCTGTACCCAGTAGCACATTTAATACTATGGCTCAGCCCATCCGAAAGGTCCTCGCTCAATAATATTCTGATCAGCTGATCCATAGACATTTCATCCAAAAATATACCACCTCTGGTGGAACCTGACCATGATGGGCTCCATCCTATGGTCCTGGACACATAATATTCCCTGGAATATCATTATGCCCCTATAGCTTAGGATCCAGCCGAGAATCCGCCGGAAGTTAGGGCGCCCTAAGACTTAGGCATTAATCAAACGTAGGGCCCTAGCATCTAGGGCATTTTTGACTGCATATTGTGTGCCACCAGCATCTGATTGCTCCCTGTGTAATATGAATATTTCCTCCCCCACGCAACGCTTCCTGTACGCCAGTTGGTTCGATGCCGATGCCGTTCTTTCTGCGACCTTCGGCTCGGAACTTTGTGCGGAACTCCTGCACCATATGATTTATGATGTGGTCTCCAAGCAACCAACGCTCTGCTCTTCCATTTGTACAGTACATGCAATATGTCATTGGCTTCCACGGTGAAATCCTCACCGCCTTCGACATTCACCCTTCCCCAAAACTGTCGCGATTTCGGGTCACAAGATCCCCCGTTTGCTTGCTTATCTTTCTGGGCTCCCTATGTATTGGTCTTCAATGGTCTTCAATCTCTGCATTCTTGCATTCTCCAAAATCCTAGGCATCATTAGAACATGCAACCTTGCCTCCACGCTCCACTCTTTCAAGGTACGTACTCTCAACTCTCATCTAATTTCCCTCGATTGCGTCGGATACACACTGCGCCTCCTCCAGAAACACGCATGGAGACTGGCATGTAGTCCTTGGTTGCGGGGGCGTCGGAGGCGAAGGTAAGTGAAAGTTCGGGAGGATAGTGGGTCGCTTAAGGGTGGGGATAATAATAGAAATGTACGAATGGTACGTGATATACATATACATTTTCTTTCCCAAGGCTCACACTGTAATTCAAGTTGTCTTTCGAGCATTCAATTGTCAATAACCATTTCTATCCGACCTCACTATTCAACACTTTCCTTAATCTTGTTTATCATGGTTACGTAGGCTGCGCCGTCCATCTGCTGGCCAGTTTCACAGCGCACGAATATCATCATCTGCTCGTGTACTGTAGATTCACCATCCGCAGTCTGCATGCTCCTTATCTTGCCCACTCCACAACCCTAACTCCTCGTCTCCATCAGCTTTGTCCAGGATCTCCTCGAATCTTCTGGAGCCATTCTTTGTGTCCTTCTCACAAGATAATTACCTTGCACTGTCGAAATACGAGGTTCAGAACCGTGCGTGTGATGCTCAGGAACTCCACATACACTTGTGCGAAGGTGTTCATTGATGGGCCGTAATATTTTCCATTTCATGTGCCTCATAGCGCATAGAGTCATACTCCCCACTCATCGCCGATTTTCAAACTCAGATTCATTGACTGCTTTCGCAATCCAACCAGTCGAGCTGAAAGCAGAGATTGACTAAAGACAGACATGGGTGATGTTGTGGGTGATGTCCACAACCCACCCCTGAATGTCCGGGAAATTTTTTCAATGCGGTGCCGAAACTGCAGAAAAATGGGGTGAGGTTACTCATATTGAGTTCTTGAAACCCTTGATCTACGACCGCGCAACTATTATTTTGGTTGGAAAACCCGTGCACAAATTTCAACCCTGGCCACAAAGTTTGGTAGTACTAATTGGAGTGGCAGAGTGCCAGTTGGAGTTGATTTGGGAGCTGTGCAGGCAGGAGCAGTCTATCGCCTGGGCTGTTGGCCGTTTAGAATAGCCAAAAAAAAGAAATTATAACAGAGGGTACATTCAGGCCCGGTTCATCAGGCAGACCCTCGATTTATGTATCCATCTGCACACAGTGCAAAAAACTCAGTCTGTGGCCTCACATCGGATGTATATTTGCGAGAGAGGGAGGTGCAGTCCAAGATCTGGTGGTGCGAGGAGTTCAAGGGATCTTTCCAGTGAGACAAGCGATCGAAGTGAAGGATGTGTAGCATGGAATTGACGGATTTCTCCCGGTCAAGTACAGTCATCTTCTCATTGGCTGAACCGGTGATACGGCCCAGATTAGTCCAGCCGTGAAATTGCGCATTTTTGACTTTCTAAGGATCCAGAAATGGGCCCGCGGACTGTTGGATGGCACTCCGCTGAGACTAATGATGCTCTGCAGACCCCTGTTTGGTGATACATAAGAGAGTCAGAGTGAGCTCCAAGCTGCTGATTGAGTGTTAATCATGCAAGAGGTGTGAATCAGTGTATGTTTGTGGGATTCTTGGCCCTTACCAATTGGGGGTCGGGATCGCTGTCATGTACTAGGAAGCACCATCAGACTCAGTCCACGACCTATATGTAGGGGTGGATTGCGCTGCAAAGGCTAGACACATAAACAAGGAGAGATATAAACACAAAGGCCCAGACCAAAGATGAAGATTGAATCTACTATCAACTATCAAGTTGTGGGAAAGAATGAGGCTGAGAGGTCGAGATATATGGAGTGCATGCTCTGTGGAGGCTATAAATAGCACACGGAAGGCTCAGCAGATCCATAGCTCGATGTTCAGCCTGGACTATCTTATTCATAATGATTGCGAACTGTGAGGATCAAACACAGTTGATACCTAGCAGGGCCCAGACCACACGTGATGAGACAGATGCACTCAGATCAGACAACAAAGACAAGTACGATCGATCTATTTCGGATCTAGTGCAGGAAACCAGATTGGGACATAGCATATGCGTGGACAGACGGCTCCACGGACCCGTTTAGCAGTTATTGCTTATCAAGGCTTGGTACACTTACCAACCAGGCCGGCAGGAAATGACAGGAGGGCAATACACAAATTGTGTCGGCAGCTCCGTGGGCAATTCAAATATACCCTTTATAGGTTGACAAGTCAAACAAGATGACTTGTTCGGCTCCAGAATCTCACCAAGCAACTTGGCATCCATTGATGTGGCTGCCACATATCAAATATCCCTACTCATTTAGTCATTATCAGTTTATCATGTATTTATCAGAAGTAGTATAAAAGGCCTGCCAGAACCCACAATGCCTCAGTTCATCCTTGCCCCCAGTATTGCTGTGACTACGGTCTAAAGCTTGCTTATACGGTGTTGGTGTTCTCTGGTCGGCTTTGCAGAGATTTGTTATCATACAATCTTTCATTTGTAGTTGCTCATTAACAGAGATTTTGGTTGTTGGCTCTTTATTTAGCTTTAAGGCAACTAAGCTCACATTGTTCACCGTAAGAAGTGTCCACGTACAAAACCTAAAGGTACTAAGGTAGTGAAGCCCAAGTCCATCATTCAACCTCTTTGAGTGAGAACTTTGCCCCAAAGCCACTTTGGTAACGAAGCCAGAGTCCATTGTCAAGCCCATCGAGGTTGTGACTTTGCCCCAAAGGCACTTGGGTAATGAAGCCCAAGTCCACTGTCAGGCTCATTGTAGTGGTGTCAGTGCCCTAAAGGTACTTTGGTAATGAAGCCAGAGTCCACTGTTCGAATGTCTCACATAGAGAGTTTGGTTCAGCGCCATATACCCACCACAGGGACATACAGCTGCCCCCGCGGAACCCTCCGCTGGCTATATTTAGCTCAGCGGAACCCTAAAACTATCCAAATACCCTACTTACCTCAGTACTTAGGTGGACAACTCAGACAGTTACACTGCTGAAGGACCTCCTTTGAGTCTATTAGACTTTGAAGTGTGAGTTTCCAACTACAAATCAGAGAATTCAATCTTAGTCACATACTATGCTATGACAAGACCCCGAACTCAGTTTGCCTTGGTTGTGCATTAAGTGTGTGTGTGTTGTGTGGTTGTTTTGTGCATAGCAGAGCAAGTCATATTTCATAGGCATAGCCAGAGGCACCATTTCAACAGGTGATGGAGGATTGTGAACTGAACAATTTTGGCCTGGGTTAATACCATCTCTTGAAAGTCAAACTTTTGATTATTTGGAGCACTGCACCGTTCCGACGTCATTTTTTCTCCTTCTCCCTGTCCGTCGATGGCCCCATCGTAAGATGTCTGGACTTTATGCTAATATGAGTGGTAATAGTCAACCCCCCAAAAAAATAAGGATTCAATTAAAATTCCACAATAAAGCTTGGTGCAATCGAGTGAACCTCTGCATCCTGATATCCGTCATGTGTTATTTTTAGTTGAATTTTCCGCCATTTATAGTCATATATCAGTCCCAGGTATGATTAATGACCATCCAGGGATATGCACAATACGGACAACTTGCTTCAAAATATTTGCACCGGTATGTAGAAAGGTGGAGTGAGAGTCATTATGCCTGTTATGTGGTGTTCTGAACTGGCCGAAACCTGCACTCCGAAAAAAAAAAGTTTTCAATCTGGGATCACTTTGGATATTCGAGTTCCTCCAATCAAACTATGGTATTCCACGTTGAAATATCTGCACAAAGGGTCTTGAATGGCCCAACGTGGGTGGTTTTAGTACACAATGCGGTATTTTGACCTCCCAAAATTATACCCTCTGAAGTTGTATATGAATCTGATTTATTCGTTTCGGACTTCATATATATCCATAGAATGGCATACGAGCCAATAGTTATGTCTGAGACTCATTGAGATTCAGATACACCCCTCCATAGTCTGAACCAGTAAACACCAGGAATTGGGGGCAGAGTTGCCGGAATTGCGGGACTTTCGGCACATTTGAGGTCGGTTGGATAAATGGTCATGTCCCATGATGAAATGCCTTCAGGACGGACCTTTAGATGGTACAATACGTGCAATTTCGTGCAGATGCTAATAATCGACCTCGACAGAATGAAATTTTAAGTAGGAGGATAAATGCAGCTTTCAATTCTAAGCCCCCTGGTATGGAGAAAACACAATACTCATACAGCAAGGAAAACATGTTTCGTTATATTGCCAAAACGGGAAATTTTGCTTCCGCCTGCTTCAATTCTGAGCATTTTTATGTATTCGACTTCCGTAAGGCTTATAATGATTTTTCAGACTGGAATACCTCAAGAAATGAGCTTCAGATGGTGCAATACGGGTGGTTTCAAGTTGTTGCTAAGATTTGATCCCCTCAGAATAATATTGTAAGCACACAGATAAGTTTTTCTCGGGGTCAAAAGATTCTACCTTGAGTTTCTAGTGAAACAAGGGAACACTTCCCCTACAGGAAATGAAACTGTATTTCTTCAATCGCCCGATCGGGCTATTGTTATATGTTTTGCTTACGATCAAAATGACATTGCGACATCGCTCTCCCATGTACTCTCTCTGGATCTCACTTCTCGGCCCATCCAGGGCCCCAGAAACGAAGGTGTGGCTTCCTGATAGCTACACACTCTATTCTTCCGTTCCCCCACCCTGCAGCCCGCTAGCCGACTTCTTTGGCAGCACTACATCCAGCTTTCTCCGGGCTCCTAGTCATCATATGCACCAATAAATCCTTTATTCTTCTCTCAAGATATATTAGAAGGTGTTGCAACATGACTGCCATGATTTTGCGGATAATTAGGTGTGCTACTCTTGATTCTCATCATTCAATACACTCACAGGTTCCCTACCCCTTTCTGAAGGGTAGACATCGATTGCAGTCGCGTTTTTTTTCTGTACTCGATCCAGAAATGATTCACACCTTCATTGAAACCAACAGGTCATCCCCACGTCCTCTGTATGTGAAAGTGAGTTAACAAACATATTCTTCTTGCCATGAGGTGCGTGCGAACGGCGACGCGGAGAGCCAGCCATTAGAGAGAGGAAGCTGCTGGTCATACGGCCCCAGCGGCGTGGATGCGTGCGCGGCCGAGTCGCGGGGGCCCCGCGCGGGCTCGGGCAACGAGAGCGGCGGATCAATGGGCCGCACAGGAGCCACCGCAGCACCCGACGCGCCCGGCGAATGTCCTGGCTGCAGCACTGTAGGTGTCTGGGTCGGCAGGAGTGGGGATGGCCGCGTGTGGGGGGGATGAGGCTGCGGGGTTAACCAGTTGCGTAAACGCCTGCAGCGCATGTGCGGAACGAGCAGAGCGAAAGGCCTGGCTACGGAATGCTCGCACTCGAGTCGGAAGGGGCGGAGGAGTATCCTGTGCAACGAGGAACGGCAGTGC